>PVKA01017013.1:0-46656 GCA_004027165.1 Ctenomys sociabilis | reverse complement strand
AGGAGGAGGAGGAGGAGGAGGAGGAGGAGGAGGAGGAGGAGGAGGAGGAGGAGGAGGAGGAGGAGGAGGAGGAGGAGGAGGAGAAAGAAGAAGAAGAGGAAGAAGAGGAGGGGGAAGTGGGGGAGGAGGGGGAGGAGCAGGAAGTGGAGTTGGAGGAGGAATACGAGGAAGAGAAGTAGGAGAAGTAAGAGGATTAGGAGGAGGAAAAAGGAGAGAAAAAACATGAAAAATAAATGAGAAATAGAAATTAAAACAATATGTTGAAATTAGATATATAATTAAATGTATATATAATTTCAATATATATATTATATATATACATCTTTAATTAATTTTTTGAGAAAAAATTGCAATTAGACAACTTCAAATCAGGTTGGTAAGAGAGTTGCAATAATTAATACATTGCATATTGTTGTCTTTGTAGTAGTCATTCATAGGAAAGGATGCAGACATGATATCCTGTCCAAACACTATTAGTACAAATCTTTGTTCTTATTGAATTAAGAGAAAGTGTATATATATATATATATATATATATATATATATATATATATATATATATATATATATATCCTAACTATTTTGTATATACAGATACAAAATGTTCCTTCATTTATATCACCTTTTTTTCGTTAGTTTTCTCAGAGATGTGTATCCCATTGCTAACCAAATAAGGTAGGTGTAAGAATTCAGCAAAATATTCCAATATAGTCCAGCAGTCCACAATCGTAGTGGGTTATCCACAGGACTGGCAATCTCTGAATCTGATGACTTGAGCCTTCCACAGCTCAGCATATTAATGTGGCTTCACTTTTCATAGCTCATTTCTATACTTTTCTGCTAGATGGTTAAGACCAAGATAAAGCAAGGTCTATATGACAAGAAATGTAACATTTGTATCTGATAAAGGCAGTCTACTCCTCTCAGGATTTATCCTGAAACCACGTACAGTACATTTTAGAGCCTTTGTCGGTGTCAGCCTTGTGGATGAGTCACAAATTGCACTAGGTGAAAGTCTGAAAGAATGCTTTCTCTCCATATGACTCTCCTTAGGCACGCTCTGCATCATCGATCACATTCCTCATAGCACCATAATCTCCTTGGTCAGAAAATTTGGGACACAACTGAATTACACGATGTTACAGTACAGATTCTCCTATGCCCTCAGTCTTCACTGACTTTGAAAGGCTAGGGATAAATGTTGGCTGTCCTTGAAGCCCTTCTTTGTCTCTAATGTTTGGTCTGCAAATTGAGGTTGTTAATCCTCCAGAAGAGAAGCTTTTTATTACTTCACAACATACACAGTTGGATTTAACCTCACTATCTATCTGATTATCAAACATCTTAGGCATAAGATGGAGTATGTATTTTCCATCAAGTATTCATATATTAAACTTTAAATCTCTACCGAATATGGAACAATTAAAAAATAAAAAATATGAATAAACAGTTATATGTTTTACAGTTATTTAGAAATCTAACCATACATAGTGTTGTAGCAGCATAGTACTGTGATATTTTTTCCTTGACTTTTTTTTTTCAAAAAACAAAGTGAAACAAAACAAAACAAAGAAAAACATTTATTTCAGTTACAGTCTGGCCATTATTGGGATGTCATGAAAAGCAGTAGGTATTTAGAAGACCAGAATGACAGGCATTCCAAGCACGACCCCACTATTACACATTGCTATGTTTGGTGCAGTTGTTCAGTTTACATATATCAGCATATACAGTTAGTCAGGGTGAGAATCCCACCAAGTAACTGCTTGTTTCAACAACCTGCTGATAGTTCTCAGGATCATTGCCTTGCCCATCTTAACATATGACCATATGGCTTTGCCCCTGTCATGTTTCCAGGCTTTTCTCCTTGCCCTCTTTTCGTTGTTTAATCCTCAAGTTCTTCATTTCCATTTATACATATTTATGTATGTATATATATGTAGTATAAAAATGAGAAATAAAAACCTAACCATACTAACAAATAATAAAAAAAAATAATTATGTTCCTCCTGCAACTTTGAATAGGAGAGGCTGTTTTAGGTCTTATATTACTCTGATAATCTAGGGCTCCACTTATGGACATAGTGTCACAAGTCAGGTGTAATACAATTCCTCTCACTTTTCACCAAGCAGGTCAGTGATGAATGAAGAAAGAACTTAGCTCAGTATTTCCTACAGGATGATTAAAGCTGTATTTTTAAAGGTTGACCTACATTAGGTAGAACTTTTCTTTTTATCTTCCTCTTCTTTTTCATTTTTAATAGAATAAAAATAGTTTAAAAATTTAGAACCAGTACAGAATTTCACTAAACAAAATAACAGGAATTCAATATTAGTTTCTATATTTCTCTGAGGTTCTCACAGAGAGCAAACTGGTCAAGCATTGGCCGTGACTCATCCACATGGATGACACAGGCAAAGGATCTATAGAATAAGGTACAGGATTACAAGATAAACCCGGAGAGGATTTTACTGACCTCATCAGAAACAAAAGCTACATCTTTTGGTATATAGGTCTCGATCTATCTCGGTCTTAACCATCCAGCAGAAAAGTATAAAATGAGGTATATAACATGGGGCCATAATATTAAGTTGAGCTGTAAATGACTACAGTCAACAACTTCAGATAACTCACTATTATTGTTGAAAGCCACACTGTGTTGGATTGTGTTGTCAAATTTAGACACCTAAATTTGTTTAATGGTAATGGAGTGCTCATCTTTGACAGGTATAGACAAAAACAAAAAAAGGGTATACAAAGGAAGAATCATGATGTGTGTGTATAACCAGTACAGTTGTTAGGATAAATATGCCTTACTTCTGCAAAATTTTATGAGAAGCAAGATTTGCACTAATGGTGTTTGGGCAAGATATTATGTCAGTTCTAGTGCTATGGACAAACACTAGGAAGATAACAAGGTAGAAAGTATTAATTATTGAATATGTGATATAATTCAGCTATAAAAATAAGTATATAGCTACACTCTCTTCATTCACTGATTAGATAGATCTGCTGTAATAATGTATGTAATTATAATGTCATGTATGCACCTTGTGTGATACCAAAACATTACAAAAAGAGTTTGCATATTATTGTCTTCAAATTAGTTGTTCAGCTTACCAGATACAAACATGCATTATTAAGCCGGGCATGGTGGCGCATGCCTGTAATCCCAGCACTCGGGAGGCTGAGGCAGGAGGATTGTTGTGAGTTCGAGACCAACCTGAGCTACAAAGTGAGCTTAAGGCCCACCTGAACTGCATAGTGAGACCCTGCCTCAAAAAAAAAAAAAAAAAAAAAAAAAAAAAAAAAAAAAAAAAAAAAAAAAAAAAAAAAAAAAAAAAAAAAAAAAAAAAAAAAAAAAAAAAAAAAAAAAAAAAAAAAAAAAAAAAAAAAAAAAAAAAAAAAAAAAAAAAAACATGCATTATTGGTCAAAGAAAAATAAGAAAAGATATTTAAGCATTAGTTGTTTCTTTCAATAGACCTGTAGAAATCAGAAGTACAATTATCAAATCTATCCCATTATTGTTCATAAATATACACATACAAAGTTGTGTTGAAGGTCCGACGAGCCTCTAGTATATTTATAATAATTCAGACTCAGCAGTTCTGTGTCAACTGATTGACCATACTGTCTTCATAGACTCTCAGTTCATATGTCCAGGGACAAGATGAAGGTAAAATTATGTTCACTTTTAAGGTTAACTGAATGTATAAACAGGTTAGAGTGTGGTATTTTTATATCTGCATATGGTAGATATATTCAAGACAATCAGTAACATATTCAGCACCTAAGAAACTCGTCTTCATGATACAGATCAGGGTTCACTTTGGAGCTGAGAGGACATCAACAAAGAGTTTCATATGGAATACCCACTTTTTGGATTTGTCTCTAGAATGGGCTTGATCTGGAAGAGGTTTTAGTTTATGGATTTATAGGGAGAAGCAGGTACATTTTCTTTTTTATTATTAATTTTATTGAGAAATGGCAATGAGAGTTTCAAAACAGGTTAGTAGGATAGTTATAATAATTAATACATTGAATAATGTTGTCTTCGTAGTAGTTATTCAGAGTACAAGATGCAGACATGATATCTTGTCTAAACACTTTGTATAAGTATTTCTTCTCATTGAACTAAGAGAAAGTAGCTGTATATCCTATTTTGTATATACACATATATGTATATTTTTAACTGAAATGAACCTTCATTTATATTCCACTGTTTAGTTTTGTCAAAGATGGGTATTCCACTGCAATTCACATATTGTAGGTGCATGAATTAAAGAATTAATCCAATATAGTCTAATCATCCACAATAGCAGTGGGTTATCCTCAGAACTGGTAATGTCTGAAGTTGTTGACTTGAGCTTCTTACAGCTCAGCATATTGATATGGCATTACTTTTTATACTTCATGTTTATATTCTTCTGCTAGATGGTTTAGAACAAGATAAAACAAAACCTATATAACAAAACACGTAACTCAGAGTTTAACCTGAAACCCTGTACCATAGCTTGTAGATCTTTTGTCAGTGTCAGCCATCTAGATGAGTCATGGCGATTGCTTTACCAATTTGCTCTCTTTGAAAGCCTGAGAGAATGTTTATTCCCCATGTGACTTTCCTTAGGCACACTATACATCTTCGATCACTTTTCACTGTGGCCCCATAATCTCCTTGAACAGAAAATATGGGACACAACTAGTTACATGATGTTACAGTACATGTTCTTTTATGTCCTGTGTCCTCACTGACCTTGAAGGACTAGGGCCAAAGTGTTGTATCCTTGTAGCCCTTGTTTTTCTCTTCTTTTTTCATCTTCAAACTTAAGTTGTTTACTTTTTTTTTTTTTTTTTTTTCAGAACCAGGGATTGAACTCAGGCCCTTATGCTTGCCAGGCAAGCACTTATTCTACTGAGCCATCTCCCTGGCCCTCAAACTTAAGTTGTTAACCCTCCAGAAGAAAACCTAAATGATATTATTACCCATATAATTGTTAATTTAATCTAATTTGAGTGGGTAAATTTTTATGCAAAATGGAAGAATTAAAAGAGGACACTTTAAACAATGACTAAGATGTTTAATCAATTATGAATGTAGGGTTAGCAGACTAGCCAGAAAGTAATAGAAATGCTTAATATAAAATGTGTTAAAGTGAGGGATTCGGGGCCAGGGAGATGGCTCAGTGGTGTAAGCGCTTCCCTGGGAAGTGCAAGGGCCTGCGTTCAATCTTTGGTTCCACCAAAAAAAAAAAATAAATAAATAAAAAATAAAGTCAGGGATTCATAACTTAAGCAACACAACACAAAAAGATATGTGAGGTGTGTCCTTGATATGAGTAGACACTCTAATAAGTGAAGAGTGTAAAAACTTTGAATGTATAATTTGTCTGCATGAACAGGGAAAGTTGATATTAACATTTTTTTGCAAAAATATTAATTGAGAGCAGAAAGGCATTGTACCCGAAGTGGGTATACTTATAAAGTTAATACATGAGAGCAATGAAAAATTTTGATTTGTTACCTAATTTCAGATAGGATTACATTAAAGGTTATGAAATGAAAAAAAAACATTCTCTAGGTTACATGAGTAGAAACAATATAATTACAACATCTTTATATAAGCAATAAGAGGAATGTTATAAACGGCAGATACTAAAAGATTCTCTGTGAATGGATTATAAGATTGAGGAAGTGGCCATAAATCCAGAAATGCATCCTATATAACCTGGTAAAGATACCGAATCAGATTTTTCCTTTGGTTTTCATTAAAACCTCTGACTCTCTGAGCAAGCAGAATTCACCATGGAAAGCTGTAGAGAGAGTTCTCTGAATGGTGAGAGATGACGAATGTCGGCAGCAGGAATTCGATTTCTGCGCCCGGGCTGCCCACATGAAGATGTGGGTATAGCTGCTGTGGCCTAGCAGAGTAGCTCCACACGAACACAGTGCAAGGCTTAAACACAAACAGGCAAAATGTTCTGACCTCCAGAGGGAGGACAGAAGGTGGCACTGACCAAGAAGTGCTACCCAGGTAATTATAAGAGAAAGAAAAATCATTCAGATTTTTATTTTAAGGCAGCTATTGTAAGAAACTTTTAAAAAAAGTAAAAAGGAATCTTAATGTCATGTGACATTGGAATCTAAACAAAAATATGAGATAAAATGTTGGCTTTCTTCCCAGAAATTCCATTCTATTCCAATTCTCAAGAACAATTTTCCCTTTTATAAATAAATGCTTTTCTAAGATTACAAAAGAGATAAACATTAATTCTATTAGACATAGGACACCTAGTAACTTCTCAGACTTTCTTCTTTCAGAAATAATTAGCAGAACTTTTATATTTGCCCTTTGTACCATGAAAAGTGAATGATCTTTTACATTATTAATTATTACATATTTACCTTACTTTTAAAACTTTGAAAGTATTTAGGTCTCTCTTCTGTTGCATTTTTTTCATTATTATCAAAGAATAATAAGCCGGGCGTGGTGGTGCATGCCTGTAATCCCAGCACTCGGGAGGCTGAGGCAGGAGGATTGTTGTGAGTTCGAGACCAGCCTGAGCTACAAGGTGAGTTTAAGGCCAGCCTGAACTGCATAGTGAGACCCTGTCTCAAAAAGACAAAAAAAGACAAAAAAAAAAAAAAAAGAATAATAGTTTTCCAATGCTTTCCAAATTCTAGCAACAAAACCATGTCAGTTTACTAACTCTTCTGAAAATATAATTAGGGTTATTCTAATTTTCTATTCATTAGATAATATTGGACCAAAGTCATGCATTTATATATTTTGTAGTCTTACACATTGATAGTTTTTTAAAGCTAAATAACATATGAATATTATAATTAAATTATAATCTTATCTCCTATTTAGAAAATAATTTCCAGAATCATTTACTTTAATTTTGCTATGTGACTGTTTTCACTACCCACTTGCCTTTAGGGCACTCTTCAGGAGTGAATATTATGAATACAGCACAAAAAAGTCTTAGAAAGTATTTTACCTATGAGAAGGTAAAAAGACCAACATTTCAAAATTTTTAATGTTGATCTTTTAGGGAGTGGATTTATTTACTTATCTTTTATCCTTGGTGTGTGTTTGTCAGTTTGTCTGCTGCAATGACATGTGATCAAAAAAGAATTCATGGGCCTGCCAAATAGCTTAGCGGATTAAAGCTCCTAGAGTGGGGTTCAGAGGCCTGTGTGCAGTCCCCCTTGGGGCACGCTGAGACAGCAATTGAGACTGGGAGTGGTGGCACCTGTAATTCCAGCTCTTGGGAGGCTGTAAACATGCGAATCATCTTGTAGAGAGACCCTGAACACCCTGTGGACCTTTCCCTGAAATACAAAGTGAAAGTGGGGGAGGGATTCATTATAGTGGAGGAAAGAAAACCACCAACACCCCATGAGAATACGAATCTGAGTTTCTTATTCTAAATAATGTTTATTATTTTCTCAGTCTCATAGCAATACATGATGATGTATGAAAGTGGAACAGGAAAAAATTACTCAAAATAAATAGCCCATTACTAAATTGTAATTGAGTTGTCTTTCATATGAAAGAGTAAATTTGTTCCATTTCTTTTCTTATTAGTGGCCCACTGATCAGTCCTCCCAACTAGCATTGCTTAAATATTAAGTATTCAGCACAGCTGTTACAGGCAGCACCTTTGACAAATAGGAGAGCCAGTCTTGGTTAATTATTATGAGTGGTTCCATGCACAACAGTAGGCAGGGCATCGATCCAAGGGAATCTGGTTATGGGCGTTGGTGGTATAGGGGTGAGCATAGCTGCCTTCCAAGGGAATCTGGTTATAAATAGCCTGTGGAAATAGCAGAAACACACACATACACCCCCAAGAAAGCCAATCTACTCAGCAAGAGGAATAACAAGCAATGAACTCCAAGCATCAGTGTGTGAAACTAAACGATGGCCACTTCATACCTGCACTGGGATATGGCACCTATAAACCTCAGGAGGTAAGAGGGGTGACATTAGAGTGGAGAATTTAAAGGGCAATAACCTCAGTGGGGAGAGCTGAGTTGGCAGGTGAGGTCTGTCAGCATCTGCGTGGTTCTGGAAGATTTATCAAGTTGTCTGTTTCTCCAAGGTAGAACTGTTCCCAGTACTACAAAGATTGTTTGAAATTGTTTTCAATCAGACATCAAATTATGGTATCATTTACTGACTGTTCTAGGCAATATTTTATTACCTGATTTTAGTTTACTTTCCATGCAGAGTGAAAGATGAAAATTGTATTTTTTCTCAATAAGGCAAGATCCAGAGAAATACTTGCCAAGTGTTAAGGGAGATGAGACGCATAAATAAGTAATGGGGAGGACTGCTGTTCTGTTTGGGCTAGTGTTCAACATCTCAAAGTAAATACTGGACTAAGTATAATTTCCATTGCACTCACTCAAGTGTGGAAAATAACCCTGACAACGCATTGTGTCATGATGATCAGAAACTGGCACCTTTTAGAACAAAAGTGAATTATAGGTGCATCATTTTAAATGTTGGAGTCAGATTATACATATTGTTTTTGTGAAATGAAATTATCAAAGTAGGTAATTCACTGAATTAAAGGAATTAGGAACTATAATTTCTCACCATTGAAGATATAGAAAGCTAGGGGCTGTTTATAGAATGCTAGTAGAACAGTAGTTTATATATTTTGTTTTTCTTTGGGATAGTGGATCTTGATGTGTCCTAGTACAGGAAGAATATGTAACCCATCCCTGAAAATGAATTTAGGAAATACTTCCAGAGCATTCATTGGCGACAATATTTTTAATATATGGTCATAATCCAATATATAAAACAGTTCATTCTGTTAAGTACATCTTCACTGCTAGGCTAAAAATGTGCACAATATTTTTTCTATACTTTATCGTATGCATGCTCCTTCTATATGAATTTTACTTTTAGCCTCATTGTAAAATTTATAAGCATGCTGAATTCTGCTAGTCAAATAGTCCTAGCACAAATTACTGAAATCAAGGTGCTCCTTGAATTTTCTTTTTCTTTGTGGGGGGGAGGTGACAAGTTTATTCTTGCACCTAAAAATTAGTAATTATTTAATATCAAGTAAATGTCTAATTTCTCCGCTCTCTCCTGCATCAGCCTCCCAACTGGTTGGATTTACAGGTGTTAGCCACCACACCAGCTTTCCCCCTCTTAATAGTATTTTTGAATTGGGATCGATATAAAATCTTCTATAGTTAGGTGATTCTGTCTCTCTCTCTTAACGGGGGGTTGGACCTAGGACTTAATCCATAAGTGATATCTTTTAGATCTTTTAAAATCTATACATCTTCTCTCCAACTCCACCCCCTCCAAGATTCTGAAATTATAATTTATTTGCTAAAAATACTGACTTTTTGTTCTGACTATAGTTTGAAGGTAGAGAAGGTGGGATTTGTTAATGGATTAGAATAAAGGTATATCCTATATGTGTGTGAACAGGGAGACATAAGGATGACACCAGAGTTTTATGTTTGAGGATCAGGAAAATATTCTGACATGAAGGACCTTGAAGAAAGCAAACTTTGGGGAAAAAAACAAAAGTTTAATCTTGGACCTACAGAGTTTGACCTGCCATTAGAAATCCAAGTGGAGGCATGTTTTCAAGAGTATTTTTAGCAAAGACAGCTTTTGTTTTAATATTTCTTGGTCATCATTCTAACTTAGAAAATAATCCTGCTTAGTGAGGGGGGGATGCATTCTGCTCAATTTGCATGAGGAAGAAAATAATCTGTTTCAGGAATCACAAGAGGGCCTGTGGGATAGGTCAGTGGACTAAGGAACTAGGATTCGATCCCCTGCACCACGGGCTGAGCTGGGCCCAGCCCCAGATTCAGTGAGCTGGTCACTCAGTCTAGATATGATGGAACACACCCATAATCCCAGAGCAGGTAGGCTGAAAACAGGAGGATCACTACACGTCTGAGCTGCCCTGTACTAAATACAGTTTTTAAAAAGCAATCATACGAGAGTAAATAAATAAAATTTGTCTCTGCTGAAGAACAAAACAAATATTGGATTATTTCTTCTAAAATATTTAGCATAATAGCTGATTTTCAAGTAAAGTCAAAAGGCAAAATCAAATTTTCTTCATAACTGGAGAAGGAAATTAAATGAAAAGTTAAACTCATTTTTTAAGTTTGTGTAACCAAGCATGGTGGCTCATTCCTGTAATCCCAGTACTCAGAAGGCTGAGGCAGGAGGATTGCTGGGAGTTTGAGGCCAGCCTTGGCTGCATAGTAAGCTCAAGGCCAGGCTGGACTATACAGTGAGTACCCTATCTCAAAAAATTGTAGATTGATGTAGGGTGATCCAAAAACCACATATACTTGGGTCAAGATTTCTTGGAAGAAATTTACTGCTGTTTCTGCCAGCAGTACGGAATCTGATTCAATTTGTATTTTTTGGGGAAAAAAAAAACACAAACTACTTCTAAAGAAGAAGTTATTTCTACCAATTACAGCAGAAATAACAACCAGATAAAGGAAAATATGGCATTCCAAAATTGTGCTGAGTGGTTATAAAAAAATGTGAGATACACACTCAAATTCTTGGCTCCCAGTGGTGATGTGAAACACCAACTTCCTCTTTTCACTATATTCAAATGCAGTCAAGAAACCTGGTTCAGTAAGTGTTGACTGCCTCTTTAATCTTGTGCACTTTGGCTTCTGAGAGCCCTTTGACGTTGCATAGGGCTCTTCTTGTCGTCATTTGTATCCCTTTGATGGTACAGATTCCTACTGACTTCAGCTTCTTAATGTCAGCCACGTTAATTCCGTGTTTCTGTAATAGGTCAATGTCTTGAAACAGAGATTCCTCTTCATCTTGGAATCCTTATTCTTCCTGCACTATTTGATCCTCCTTCATATTGAAAGGGGAGCAGCAGTAAAATAACCAATTCCAGGGGTTTTGGCGCCAAAAGGAGAGCAGCTCTCTGAATTTTCAGATGGTACTGCCATGTCTGATGATGTTTGAGATGCCAAAATCTTGGAAATGCTCAGGAAAAATGAGTTCGAATTCATTACTTCAAAGTCAGAATTATATTAAGACAGAAAAAGTTGTTCTTAAGGTCACTGCTTTTCCACCTGATGTTTATAATTTCCCATTGCATATTTCCTTTTGTCTAATGGAGGAGAATATTGAGATTCAAAGTTCAGGAAAGTAGCTCTTGTTACAAAATTAAGTATGAGGATGACGTTGGAATGTCATTGACTATCAAACTTGCTTGCTATGAGCCAACAACTGTACTTACTGTACCTTCCAAAACTATATTCCACTGCTGTTTAGGTTCCTAAAAGCAAAACCCTGGAGGGCACTAAATGGGCTGTCGATGCTGGGTTTCGCCATATTGATACCGCGCATGCTTACCAAATTGAAGAGGAGGTGGGACTGGCGATTCAAAGCAAAATTTCGGAAGGCACTGTGAAGAGAGAAGACATATTCCTCACTTCAAAGGTATTTTGCATATATTGTAAAGGTTGCTAATTAGTGAAATGTTATATTAGGAAGAAAAATATATTATTGGATGATAACTTGGTGAAATATGCTGAGTGATGTGAGTTTTATTCACATATATTTCACAAATGATATTATGGAAAACAGAGAAAGAGCAGGAACTCACAATCATTTCTCCAAATTTAGAGCATTAGAGTATTAGTTGCAGTGCAAAGCAGAGTAATTAACACGGCCTGTGGAATGAGACAGAAGTATGGCAAAATTAAGGTTTTTCTTACATCCTCAGTGACTTAAATTTCATGGTATTCTGATATCATTCTTTTTTATTTTATCAATATGACAGAATGGTATAAAATAGTTGTTCAGATATTAATCAAGGTAAACCTAATTGTACTGAAAATTTCTGCTAGCATTTTTAAAGGAGCAGTTAGTGCTTAAATTTATTATAGTTTTATTCTTATTTTTTGTTTTTTTGAATTTATTACAACTATTTTGTTATTGATTGTTTTGTTTTTGTCTTTAAACCAGTCTTGCACATTTATATCCTATAATGTGAACAACTAATTTGAGGATAGCATCATGCAATAGAGCAACCACTGTTGAATTCATTTTGCTTTAGTGAAATTTTGTACCATTATAATGTTGTTTTTTATTATTATTTTGTATGAGAATATTAATGCTGATAAACATTATGAGGAATTGGATTTAGCAACAGTTGGTGAGCATGGGACTAGATATGAGTAATCTGGAAAAGAGCTGAACAGTTTCTTGTAAAATGTACATACATTTAACATAAAAAGATATATTTCCCCTCAGTTACATAAATAGCAGGGCAATTCTTCTCCAGTCAATTAACTGCACAAGATAATTATAATAAAGATATCTCTGGAATCTCTATGAAACAAAATTCAGAGAATGTATAATATTATAATTTGATGAAGTTTTGTGTTGTGAATAATTTACTTCTATTGTTTAATTAATAGAATAATGAACAAACACAAAATATGACTGAGTTTTTTATGAAATGCCAGATTAGACGACGAAGGACAAGTCCTAACAGAGGGTTGAGTCATCAATTTTCATTCAGTAAAAAGTTATTTTAACACTAGGTGTTATTTTTTTAATCCAGTATCATTTCCATTTTTAACCTCTACAGCTTTGGTGCACTTTCCATAGACCAGAACTTGTCCAACACAGCTTGAAAATGTCACTGAAAAAACTTAGCTTGGACTATGTTGATCTTTATCTCATTCATTATCCAGTGCCTATGAAGGTAGGCAATCTAAATTATCAAAACTGTCTAACTGCATGTGTTACAATTGTTAGCATTTCTGTGAGTGGCAGAATGAATCTTTTTTTTAATTTTTGGTGGAACCAGGGATTGAACTCAGGCTCTTGCGCTTGCCAGGCAAGCACTTATTCTACTCAGCTATCTGCCCAGCCCCCAGAATGAATCTTTTGGAATAAATTTATCTAAATAAATTTCTACAACACTGCATAGTTGTAGAAACTACGCATGTGATTTAATCTAATGAATTCCTCAATAATGTTAGTTGATGTTTTCTTTGCATTTTATATCATCAAAATAAAAATTCATTAGAAACTTAATTGATCATGTTTGAGACACACCTTGTTTCCATAGCTGTATGTATTCATGTTGTTAAAGTACTGTGGTTATTTTGCCATATTCTACATTGTAATCTATTTATTCTTATAGATGAGGGCAAATGACAACTGACTTTACAAATTGAAGATCACATTTCCAGAGGAATGTATAGGTCATTACAAAATAATATAAGTCAACCAGTGGACCCTTCTCCCATTCTAAAACTTCTAGAAATTTCATTTAGTGTGTATATTATTAATGTAAGAAAATAACTAAAGTACCTGAAGGTATCGTTACCACTCCTCACACAAACCACTTTGTAAATACCAGTAAACAAATAGTGCATTATGTACTTCAGGGACATTAAGCACCCTTTACATTGCCTTTCCATATATGTACATGCATTTCTGCCGTTCCGAAACAGGTACTTAATGATATCGCTGTAATGATGTTTCTATTTTAGCCAGGTGAAGAGCTTTTTCCAATGGATGAACAGGGGAAAACATTACATGACACAGGAGATTTCTGTGCAACATGGGAGGTGAGTACATGTATGACATATAGGATTACTGGTAACAGAAATTCAAGTCATTCGTCTACTTGGTAGAATAGGATGTACACCGCTTGTTCTAGAATTCTTTTTTTATTTTTAAAGAGAATGATGTAAGTTTATCAGAGATCTGGCCAAGATTCCCAACTGCCTATATGAGGTATACCACAAAAGGCTGAAATAAGAGGCAGAGACAGTGTAATAATATATAAAATGGGTGTGAGAGGTCAGTGCCTAATGATAGACAAAGAGAAAGACTCTCTAGATTGCCACTATTTCATCAGCCAGTGTGTGGGGAGGCGTAGTGAATGATTCCAGAATAACAGTGGTTATTTCTGTGAACTAAAAGCACAAAACATTCTTGCAAGTGTGAGACAAGGACCAATGAGAAAACTGCAATTTCCCCAAGTACCACATTGCTTCAAAGATTCTTGGGATCTCAGCAGGTTTTATCCTGCCCTGTGAGCACCATACTGTCACTAGCCATAGGGCTTCAACTGTGATCACAGGAAAGTGGGGAGTTTCCCTTCGCCACTAGGACTCAAAAGGCAGGCCTGGCCTCACACACCTTCTAGAATCAATTTAAATTTGTGTTGCCCAACATAAAGTAATGTATTATTGGAATATAACTGGGAGAAAAGGAGAATTGAGGACGATTGGGATTAGTGTCTCTTGCTTTCGTATGTACTGATGTCTTATGTTCTCTGAAGAGAACATAGTAATTCTTTTTCTAAAACGTTAAAATTTTTTATTGTTATTCTAATTGTTTCTAATTAATAATCAGTCTCAGATAGCTTTGTTGATATTTCTTAAAAATGATCCTTATTCTTCTATATTTTCCTTTTTATATTTTAGGGAAGGGACTACAGGATGTTCAGGGTCTCACTACTAGATCGGACTTGTAGTTACCTGCATGTTTATATCCTCTCAAAAGCAGGGATTACAGGTGCCACCATGCCCAGTCTCAATTGCAGTCTCAGCGTGTCCCAGATACAGCAGGCCCTAGGATTGAAATCTCAGCCCCCACGCCTGCTTGTAGGCACTTTAATTCGCAGAACTATTTGGCCAGCCTATGATACTTATACTTTCATATATATTTATGTACCAGTTGTACACTTCACACTTCACAATCTCTTACTCCCTAGGCAATGGAGAAGTGTAAGGATGCGGGATTGGCCAAATCCATTGGAGTATCCAACTTCAACCATCGACAACTAGAGATGATCCTGAAAAAACCAGGCCTCAAATATAAGCCTGTCTGCAACCAGGTGAGATCTCTTAGACTTCTCAACTCTTATTCATTTCCTGGTTTTCCTACTACTACTACTACTATGTGTCATCCTATCTAAGAAATTACAAAAAAAAAGTCCTTCACTTCCTCTGAATCCAGTTTAAATCTCCCTCTGATATTTCTTAAACAGAATACAGAATGATAAAAGAAAAAGAAAAAAGAAACATTAGAAATGATACAGAATTCCAATAAATAAAATAATAGGAACCCAGCAGTGGTTGTTGTATTATGTAACATTATCTTCAATTTAGTCGTCTAGATTACCTAATGTGAACATGAAAAACTCAAAAAAAGAAAAAAATATAATTCCTCAGTTGATGGGCATTTGGGTCACTTCCAAAATTTACATATGACAAAATGTGCTGCTACAAATGTGAGTGTACATATATGACATGATGTTTTAAGTTCCTTTGAAAAAATACTCAGGAGAGGAATAGCTGGATTGGATGGGACCTCAAATTCTAGCATTTTGTTGTTGTTGTTTTGTTTTGTTTTGTTTTGTTTTTTTCTGAGAAATACCCACACAGATTTCCATAGTGGTTGTATTGTATTTTTACACAATGGAGTATCATTCAGCTATTAAGATTTCAGCAGATGGATGGATTATTATATATTCTGTTTAAGAAATAAAAAAGAATAATTTAAGAATGAAATGCTACTTTCCCTAGACCTGCATAAATCAGTAGGACAATTATCCAAGTTATCCTGTAAATATACATATTCATATATTCTCCTTTTCTCTTTTGTCCTTTTCCTCATCTCAGTTTTTCTTTTCCATTGAACATATTCTTTCCCTTTGTCTTATAGCTCGCAGATTTTATGAAACAAACTACATAATTTTTCTATGATTCAAGTACTTCACATATTGCTTTGTTTCAGGCTGACAAATATCCTCTCACTCAGAGGAATCACTCCAATATAGTCTATAATTCATAACAGTAGTGGGTTTTCCATTGGACTGACAATGTCAGAAGTTGTTGACTTGAGCCATTTACAGATCATCATATTAATATGGCTTTACTTTTTATACTTAGCTTTTATAATTTTCTGCTGGATGGTTAAAGCAAGATCTATATAACAAGAAATGTAACTTTTGTATCTGATAAGGTCAGTCAAATCCCCTCAGGAATTATCATGAAACCCTGTTTCACAGTTTGGGGATCCTTTATTGTATGAGCCATGTGGATGAGTCATGGCCATTGCTGTGTGAAAGCCTGAAAGAACATTTTCTCTAGATATGACTCCTTAGGCACACTCTACATCATGGATCGATTTCCTCTGTGGCCCCATAATATTCTTGGTTAGAAAATTTGGGACACAACTGAGTTACATGATGATACAGTACAGGTTCTGCTATGTCCTGAATATTATGGACTACTGCACTATTTTGGAATATTGTGTCGAATTCACATATCTAAAATATTTAAATGACACTGGAATACCCTTCTCTGACAAAACTAAACAATAAAAGAGGATACAAATGAATGACTATTTTGTATCTGTATATTCAAAATGGGATAGATATATAGCTACTTTCTCTTAGTCAAATGAATAGAAAGATTTATTCTAATAGTGTTTGTGGACAGGATATCATGTCTGCATCTTGTACTATGTATAACCACTAAGACAAGATATGCAGTGTATTAATTATTGAAACTGGCCTACTGATCTGTTTTGAAACTGTGTCATTGTTATTTGTTTCTCAATAAAATTATTTATAAAAATAAATGCACCTTTTCTCCTTTTAAAAAATAAATAAATAGGAAAAAAGAAGAATCACTCATTCTATTGCGAAGCTGGTACATTTAATATGTTCTTTTAATGACAATAAATTTGATTCTACATTTCAGGACTATGCCAATTAAAATTTAGACTCAAGTTCTGCATTTCATTTAGCTTCAAAATATGGTCAGAACATAATCATAGTATACTGTTTCCTTTGATTATAGCTCAAAATAAAACACATAATCACAGGTTGTCTCACTAATAATTATTTCCATTTTAATCACTTTATTAAGCACGTGAAGTCAAAGTCTTCTTTGTAAACATATATTTTCCTCCATTACGTTTACTAGTAACCTGAGTCCTGTTGTATATACTAATCAAAAGAAAATTTTCTTTTCAAGGCAAATTTTCACTCAATTTTTGAGTATCAATTATTGATTTTTAAAAGAACTGAAAATTATATTTCAATTTTTCAATATTTAATTTCTTTCAAAGTACTTTTATTCTGAGATATTTTAGTATAAATAAAACATTGTGCATCTTGTCATAATAAAGTTATTTCTGTGATAGAGCATACACATTAATGTCATCCATTTTACTATTGAAGCTGTGAGAAAGAGTTAAAATTATAATTTCCATCAGCAAGGGTTGATGGTGTAAGCCTATTTTTGTGGTCTCTAACATTTTTATTTACTGTATATGTTGGAAACAGTTGTACTCACTATTGTTTTTTATAAACAAATCTCCCCAACTGTCACTAGTAGAATACCAACCAAATTTATTTATTTGTTCTTTCATATTTGTGCTCTTTAATCTTTGACATTCTTTTGATTTTCATTGCAAAGCTGATGTCCAAACTTCAAAATTATTCCACTTCATCCACGATTAGAATTTTTCATGTGCATTTGCAGTGGAAAAATAATTAGTATTCAATATCTGGTCCACAGAGTAGGTTCACCACAGGGAAGTGGTTTCTGGGGGTTGTTGTTCTTTTTGGCTTCATGCTGAGGACAAAGACTATCCTCTGTGTTGATTTTTTTCAATTCAAATATAATGTTTTGTGCTTTTCTTATTCAACTTCATTGGTTTTTAAAATATATCTGCCATGTTAACATTAGGACTTCATGTGACCTTTAAAACTTTTCCATTTACAGGTTGAATGCCATCCTTATCTTAACCAGAGCAAACTACTGGATTACTGCAAGTCAAAAGATATAATTTTGGTTGCTTATGGTGCACTGGGAAGCCAAAGAGATAAAAGATGGTAAGCAAAACAACAAAGAATTTGCTAAATCACCATTGATGATAAAATGTTTTTAGCATGTCTTTATACAGGGGTAAGAGAGAATTTTCAAGTGTGAGGAGATCCCAGCAGGTAATAGTGCTACTTCTTCAGGGACCATATTGAATGATACTTGGTCTGGGGTCAGTACCTTGGTCTGTATTCAAAGTTTCTTGACAAACAAGCTACTTGGTTTCAAATTTTGAGAATTTCTGCCTGCCTTTTCAGGGTAAATCAGAGTTCCCCAGTACTCTTAGATGATCCAGTCCTTTGTGCTGTGGCAAAAAAATACAACCGATCTCCAGCCCTAACTGCCCTTCGATATCAGTTGCAGCGTGGAGTTGTGGTTCTGGCCCAGAGCTTCAAAGAGAAGGAGATAAGAGAGAATTCGCAGGTGATGGAGGGGCCTTGGGTATCAAAGCTCATACTCAACGTGCTTCACATGTGAGCTTCCTTGAAGCCACTCAGTATTTTCATAGTCAATATTTCTCTCATTTTCTGTACATATGAGATTGCAAGTTTGTTTAGATTGCATTTTCTCTCATTCCACCACAGGAGAGATAATCAGCCAGTGAGAATTAGGGTTTGGTAGAGCACAGAGGTCTGGTTCTCAGCTTTAAGTTAGCCACTTCCTATGTATTCTTGTGGAAGTGATATCTTTCTTTGATGAGGAATTTGAATTGGGTGAATTTTACTTAACAGATTAGTATATTTTGCACTTGCTGTGTTCATATATTTTAATAATCATACGTGAATTTTAATATCATTTCATGCCTTGTCCTTCTAAATATGTTAATGAATTTTTTATTCTTTTCAAGTAGGAGAATTTTATCTGTAGAATTTGTAAAACCACACCACCTTAGAATTCATGCTCTCATTGATCTGTAGCTTGTCACTTTTCCTTGGTTCTGCCTGAACTCATTGAAACTGTACTCTGCCTTGCTCCTCTCATTTACATTAGATTAAATATGCTTACAGGCAAATAAGGTTTCTCAGATTTATTGTATTGGTGTGGTGGTTAGCCTACTGTCTAGCATGTTTCCACTTTCCCCTATGTAGCTTTCATCTAACAGCCCATCAATCGGAGTTTTAGGTTATCACATAGAATTATACCATGAAGAAACATGCAAAGCTCTTTGATTCCTAGGTTCATAATTGATATTCCTTAGTTTTTCAAGTGTTTCAATGGCCAAAACAAGATTTAGGGCTAGATAAATAAACAGGAAGACAAGATTTAGGGATAGGAAAATAGATAGCACTGACCAGTGGAAGAATATGAAAAGTTTTATAGCAAAGTTTGTGGAGACTAGGAGATTGAAGTATTTTGACATCACTTTTATAATAAATCTACCACACTTACGAGACATGTTAAAAATACAATGTGTTTAAATAAAAGCTATATTGCTTTAACACATCGTCATCACACCTCACACTTTAAACGCCTTTATAATTACTGCCACTTTCTAAAGCAGTTCTAGTTTCCAGTTTGTGTGTGTGTTTTTTTCTTTAACAGAGCTGTCATGACTGCCTCAACTTTGAATTGCTGTAGAGGATTACCTCCTATGGCACTTTTCATTTTGGGGGATAGCCAGGAGTCCAAGGCCGTCAGTTTCAGAAAATAAGATTGTTGAGGACATTCCCTTAAGTTTTCATGAGCCTAAATTTCCAATAAGTGGTAGTTGGCAGTGGTATTTATTGTAGTTTTCATGACAGTCTATAGTGTCGCTCGGGAAAGAATTTCTATAAGTTTTTAAGAAAGTAGAAAGAATACTAAAATTAGTAGTTTGGAGCGAGGTGGAATGTTTTTTATATAGGTTAATAGAAATGTCTTTCACTATATTTTTTTTATTTAAACAGTTACACAGCACATTTTCATTACCCCTTATATTCCAGCTATTGTTTTTCAGATTCTTATATATTTATTGAATTATCTTGTCCTAAATTTGCTGCTCCTTTTATACTTTTTATTGCATATCCCTTATGCTATTGTGTTGTTTGTGTCTTCACTTCATGGTTGCTGTCATCATTTACTGTAAGGGGCACAGTAAGATCTTATGGAAATGTGCAAATCTTTTCCTTCCACTTTAATCTCTACTTCAAGTGCAGATGTTTAAATTGTTTATTTTTCTTTTTTGTTTTCTTTGTTCTATTTTGAGTTTCTGGGACAGGATCTCACTATGTAGTACAGCCTGGCCCTGAAGTCACTATGTGGCTCAGACTGGACCAAAACTCATCCTGGTCCTTCTGTCTCAGCTTCCTGAGATCTGGGATTACAGACATGCACCACCATGCCTGGTTATAGCTTTTTGAAATACTACGTAAAAATGAACTAAATTCACATAAATAATTTTTAAGAATGTCAAACCTTCTCACGAACCATAACTGCAATTCTATTTGCCTTCTTGTTATAAATTGTCTCACTTACTGTACCCACAGTCTTAATTATGTTGGGAAATCAGTCTTGCTGTCCAGAATTGTGAAACTTTTCCTTACTTCTCTAATGTATGAAAATATCAAAGGTTAATCAAGTAAATGTTCCTTTCCTCAATCTGTTAGTTATTAAATTGTTGACAATTACATTCTCTCTCTTTTTTCAATCTTACCTTTTCTTTTGGTCTATTTTGGAGCTATAAAACATCTAAAGAATTGGGTTTAATTTTGTTTTGTTTCTTTGGTTTTTTAAATAGGGTCCTGTGTAGTTCAGACTGCCCTTAAAACTCAGTATGTAGCTCAGGCAGACCCCAAACTTTCTGCAGTTCTCCTGTCTTAGCATCTTGAGTGCTGGGATTATAGATATGTGTCTCCGCATCAGTGCTATTTCAGTTTTCCCTTAACAAGTATGTAGTGACATTCTGCATATTTTTAATAACTCTTTGAGGTTCACATTGTCTGCAAATAGAATGTTTACCCCTGTTTTATTTACTTATCTTTCTATCTATTTATTTATTTATTTTTCTGGACTGCTCTCCATGAAGTCTAGATTTAAAAGTTTCCTGAATACAGTATATTGTTAGATTGTGTTTCTTGATCCAATCTACCAGCCCGCTTCTTTTTATTGGTTTATTAAGGCTGTTTACATTGATGGTTATAACATATGTATTGGCTTGTCTTTGTTCTGTTACTTTCCTGTTATTGGTTCCCAGCTTTTCACTTTCATATCATTGCTTGCTCTATTTGGTGGTTCCTTTCTATTGTTCTAGAAGTTGTAAATTTTATCTCCTACAATATCACTTGTAGTATTGAAAGGATGATAATAAATTTATTTAGTTCTTTTGTTACAGAAGTGTCTTATTTCTGCATTAATTTTCAAAGAAAGTTTTACTAAAATACATCAATCTGGATTACAGGTTGTTTTCTTTTAGAATCTAATATACTTACTCCAAGTTCTTCTTGACTTGATGGTTTGTGCTAAGAAATCTACCCAGACTCTGACTGGCTTTTCTTTATAGGTGACTTGTTTCTTTTTTTGTAATAGATTTCAATTTTATTTTCTTTTGCTGAATCTCTGAAATCTTGATTGTTGTTGTCTAGGTGTGGATTTATTTTGGTTGAAGCTAATTGGAGTTCTATGTGCCTCATATATGTTTGTCAGATTCTATTCCCATGTTTGGGAAATTTTCTGCTATTGCTTCTGCAAATAATCTTTTGTAATTTATGTTATCTCTTGATCTTTTGCTGACACTTATCTTTCTCAGAGGGTTTAACTTTGTGTCATCTTGCAGCAACTCAATTCCTATTTCCTAGTTATTTGTTATTCTTCGGAGATCCTTTCAGAATCACTAGCTGCAATATTATCTTCAAGGTCTGAAAGTCTACATTCAGTTTCATTCAATTAGTATTCCATCTTTTGGTGGAACTTTTAATTTCCTCAATACCTGTTTGAATCTGTCTCATGCATTCTAATGCTTTTTGTATCGTTCATTCAAAGTTTCCATTGTTTTTCTTTTTTTAATAATTTTGTTGAGAAACAAATAATAATGTGACAGTTTAATTACCGATTAGTAGGACAGTTTCCATAGTAAATACATTGCATATTGTTGTTGTAGTGGTTATTCATTGTACAAGATATAGACATGATGTCCTGTCCACAAACACTAATACAAGAAATCTTTTTATTCATTGAACTAAGAGAATGCAGCTGTGTATCTGTCCTATTTTGAATATACATATTCAAAATTGTAATTCATTTGCATTCCCTTTTGTTTAGTTTTGTCAGAGAAGCATATTCCATTGTCATTTAAATATTGTAGGCCCATGAATTCAGCAAAATATTCCAATACAATCCATTAGGCTATAATAGTATTGGATTTTCTGTAGGACTGTCAATGTCAGAAGTTGTCAACTTGAGCCTTTTATAGCTGAGCCTATTAATATGGCTTTACCTTTTATACCTCGTTTTTATACTTTTCTCCTGGATGTTTAAGACCAAGATAAAGCAAGATCTATATAACAAGTAATGTAACTTTTGTATCTGATAAGGTCAGCCAAGTCCCTTGAGGATTTATCCTGTATTCCTGTACAATAGTTTGTAGATCCTTTGTCAGTGTCAGCCATGTGGATGAGTCACAGGCATTGCTTGACCAATTTGCACTCGGTGAGAGAATGTTGTCTCTCCATGTGACTTTCCCTAGGCACACTCTACATTATGGATCACATTCTTAATGTGTGGCCTCATAATCTCCTTGGTCAGAAAATTTGAGGCACAACTGAGTTACATGATGTACAGGTTTTCCAATGTCTAGTGTCTTCACTGACATTGAAAGTCTAAGGCTAAAATGTTGACTGTCTTTGAAGCCCTTCTTTTTCTCTAATTTTTGGTCTGCAAACTTAGGTTGCTAATCCTCCAGAAGAGAAACTTATTATTACCCTACAACATATGCAGTTGGGTTTAATCTCTCTATCTGTCTGAATAGCAAACATCTTCAGCGTAATATGGAACAGGTGTTTTCCGTCAAGTATTGATACATCAAACTTTAATGAATATGAAGAAAAAAGTATTTAAAAAATGGAGTAAATAATTTTTCCCTCCTAATTTTTTTAATTATGCCTTCTTTACATGTCGTAAGTAATTCTTTAACTATCGTGTCATTTTTTTAACTGAGAAATTATTTCTATTTTTTTGAGAGACACATTATTCTGAATCAATTTCTTCTGTAATCTGATGGAGTTGTTTCTTTACTTTAGTTGCTATTATTTCAGAATTTTCAGAGTTTTCTCTTCCAAGTTCTTCTATATCTGTGTCTTCTTTACTTGTTCTGGGTCAGAAGTTCAGAGCTTCCCCTTTACTCTTTCATTTTCCCATTTTGAAGTTTCTAAAGTTCACCAGTGCTCAGTGCTACTTTCATGAGAGTTTGGTAGTAGCTTATTGAGGCTTTTGGAGCTCCACAGAGGGCAACGTAGCTTCTGTGACAGTGAAAAAGCCAAGCACAGCTCACTACGTCTCCTGAAGCATTTTGGATCTCTGCGTGGTTTCTAAAAGTTGCATGTAGGATGCATCTCCACTTATTATGCTTTTATTTGATTTGTTGTGACAATTGGTGAAAGTAAGCACTTTTCTTGCATTTCTGGGTCATCTGTGTGTCTTCTTAGGAGAAGCTTCTGATTAGTTTTCTATAAGATTTTTATTGTATTTCTTGGTATAGTATTAATTTCTCAAAGTGTTTAAGTATTCAGAATGTCAAATATTTTTATATTTACCTTTTGCAAATATATTCTCATATGGTAAATGTTTTTCAAAACCTGTTAACTGCTTTCCTTGTCTGATTCTCTGAAGATTTCTTTTCTCTGCAGATGTTTTGACTGCAGTGTTTTCTAGCCTCAAAATTAACCTTTCTGCTTTTTCCAGATTATGAAAAGATTAGTTTTGCCCAAGCAATTAAATTCATTTTTATTTGTTTCATTTAGATCAGTGAGGGACAAATTTTTGATCCCTGTCTAGGCAAGGTTTACACCCATCTTCAGCCTGAAGCAATTACATCAAAGCAGACTTTCAGCACCTCTGCTTCCTTCTTTCTCTTCCTGCCCCCCCATCTTTCTCTTCCTTCTTGTCTTTGTTCCTTTCTTTTTTCTTTTATAGTTTTCTAACATATGTTCTCAATATATAATTAAGGGTAACCTTGAACTCAGTATTTAGAGACCCAGGAAAAATTGAGCTTGCCATGATGCTCTTGCCTCAGCTTCCTGGGTCCAAAGATTACCAGACTCGTCCACCATATGGACCTTCCTGTCCATCTTTTAACAATAAAGATTCTAAGTCTATGGAGGGAAAATGAAAGAGGTTAGGAAAAAAATATATAGGTACTCCAAGAAAGAAGACAAAGAACACAATCTAAAAATAAAAACAGGACACGCCAGCCAGATAGTTCAGGGGTCTAAAGTTCTTGCTTAGGCAAGATAAGAGAAAGCGCAGGGACCGCAATTCAATCCCTGGCACTACATGCCATGGCAGCCCTACCGCCAGGGTGGGCTGAGCCACTCACTAAGTAAATAAAGAAAGAAAGAAATACAGCTTCAGGATACAGCCAACGATTTGTTGTTTGCTCATGTTGTCTTCGCTTAATACATACTAAGGCTTGACAATATTATTTTAAATGCAACTAGGACCTTACCTGAGAATTGACTACCTTTTTCACCTGTAAATATACCTAATCCTCAGTATAGCCCATTACCTTCTCTGAGTGGGCCTTCCTATCCCATAAACCAAGTACAAATCTTTCTGTGCAGTTCTGTCCTTTTGAGAGAAATATAAATGTTTACTGTTTGAGAAAATAGTGCGCCTTTCCCTCTTGCAGTGCTGTCCTCTATTTTTTTTTTTACAAATATGCTTTCAAATTTCTACAAAATAATTTCATGCCTCTCTTAAAAAGTGAGAAACTTCGATTTAATTTTCTGCAGATATTCCTTTGCACATTTTGGATGTTTCTCATATTTTTAATATTCCTCTGCACCATTCACTTAAACTTTTAATGTTTGAAAATATGCTATCTAAATATACTGAAAGCTTCCTTATTGTGTGATAGGTCTTTGAATTTCAGTTGACTTCTGAGGACATGAAAGCCATAGATGGCATGAACCGAAATTTGCGATATTATCCTGCTGAGTTGTGAGTATTTGATTCTGTGGTTTCCTTATGTTTGTCTATAGTCAGAAAATTATGATTTGCAATTTTTATTATAGATTAAACATCTTTTTCTGTTAAAGTATCTTCATATAAAGCAAATAGGAGATTTTATGAGCAGTGAGGATAAAGTAAACTTTAATAATTTTAAATATGCACAGATATTATTATCTTACCATTGTGGAAGTGGACTCATCAAAACACTGCACTTTTCTTTTTCTAATTGCAGCACTGAGGGCCATCCTGCTTATCCATTTGCTGATGAGTACTAGTTTGAAGGCCATTGTCATGATTCCTGCTAGAAATGCCTTTTTGTGGAAAATGATACAGAAGACTTCTCATGTGCTGCTCTTCTGATATTATCCTGGTCAAACCATGCTAATTAGAAATTCTCACAGTTTGAGTTGATTGATCTATTCAGAAGAGAAAGGAGCTAAGATAAATTGATATTTGAAAAACACATTGATTTGTCTAATGATCATTGCATTGTGTTCTTTCTGTAATTTGAATGATGGATTTACTTCAGTCTCATTATTGCTGCAAACAGATTTGGCTGGATCTGTGAAGAAAGCTATTTTATCGGTGGGGATGGTACCAGTGGCAGACGCTGGGCTTGTAGGATTCAGCAGGTATTGATCAGTCACTGTTACTCCAGCCCTGAAGTAATGAAGAGACACACTGAATTTAGTTCATAATCCTTCATCTTGAAAGTAAAGTGTGTATGAGAAGGATGACCAAGATCCTGTAGCTTTTTCTTGAAGCTCAAAAATCACAGTTCCTGGAACAGGGAATTAGTTCTCTTATTTGGAGTCACAGGTTCCTGGAAAAGAAATCAGACTGAAAATGTGATTCAGAGTCTGATGGAGGGGTCACTGATGAAGAGCAAGTAGAGAACATCATTGCTTGATAATTATATCAAGCATTCTTTTAGTGATTGTGTCCTGTTGGTAAAATGGATATTTTTACAATTTTATCTCATTCCAGAGTTTATACTTTACAACATTTGTTACTAATGTAAGTAAACTGATTCAATAAGTAAGTACAGAAAGCAATAAGTGTGTGGTAGAAAAACGCAGGGCGCATGGCCAATAAGCTGGGACAATAATATCATCAGAATAACTGAAAATAAACCAAGTTACAAAAAATGGAATACACGTATGTGTTAGTTATTATGCTTGTTAACATGGAAACTTTGGCACGTTTGGACAATTTAGCACACAGATAGATGAAAGCAAAATATCAGGCAAGCATCTGCAACTATTTCTATGGAAAAATGAAGAAATTTCTAGAGACTGCCTAATATTACAGAACTAATGGTAAAGTCACCTGTCAAAAGCAGACATATCCAAGCAATGATCAGTGGCTGAGATGTAGCTTTGGGCAGCTAGTTGTGAGGCTCAGTAAGATTGCAATTTTACCATTATTATGTGATTTTTTTTCTTTTTTACATTTTTTTTAATTGAAGAGTAAATAGCAATGAGACAGTTTCAAATCAAATTAGTACAACAGATTCAACATTAATACCCTGCACATTATTTTCATAGTGCCTTTTTCTTGTACAAGGTGTATACATGATTATCTACAAACAATATTCGAGCATATACCCCTATTCCATGAATTAAGAGAATGCAGCTGTATACCTATCATTTTTTTTCAAAGCTGAATTATAGTGCAGTTTCAATAATTAATACTTTTTACCTTGTTGTCTTCCTAGCGGTTATCCATAGTACAAGAACTAGACAGGATATCCCATCCAAAATTTATTAGTGCAAATCTTTCTTCTCATGGAGTTATGCAAAAGTATTGCATAACTTGAACAAGTTTGGATATTGCATATCCAAACTGTACTCTATGTACAAACACAGAATGGTTCTTCTGTTGTATCCCCCCTTTCTTGTTTGACCTGTCAAAGATGGGTATTCTATTGTCAGTCAGTTATTATAGGTGCTTGAATTTAGCGAAACAATGCAACACAGTCCAGCAGTCTACAATAATATTGTGTTATCTGAAGAAGTTGTTGACTGGAGCCATTTACAGCTCAATTTATTATTATGGCCTTATTTTATATACACCATATTTATACTTTTGTGCTAGATGGTTAAGAACGAAATAAAGTAAGACCTATACAACAAAAAATGTAACCATTGTATCTGATGAGATCAGTCAAGTTCCCTCAGGGTTTATCCTGTAAACCTGTACCTCACACTGTAGATCCTTTGTCAGTGTCAGCCATGTGGATGAGTCATGACTATTGCTTCACCAGTTTGCTCTTTGTGAAAGCCTGAGAGAAAATCTGCTCTCCAAGTAACTCTCCTTAGGCACATACCAGGTCATCAGTCACATTCCTCTGTGGCTCCATAATCTCCTTGATCAGAAAATTAGAGGCACAACTGAGTTCCATGATGCTACAGCATAGGTTCTCCTATTTCCTGAGTCTCCACTGACCTTGAAAGGCTAGGGCCAAAATGTTGACTGACCTTGTAGCACTTTCATTTCTCCAATTTTTGATGTGGAAACTTAGGTTTTTAACCCTCCAGAAGAGAAACTGATTATTACCCCGCCACATATGCAGTTCAGTTTATCCTATCTGACTAAATTCTCTTTACATATTGTTATATCTTTCCATTTGTATTTCTTCAGATTATTTATTATACTAGGGAGAATATATGACATTTCCACATGTGTGTCCAGTTTATTTGACTTATGAGTTTATGTTCAAGTAGCATCCACTTTAATACAAATTCTTCAAGTTTATCATTTTTATAGCTGAGTAATACTTCATTGTATAAAAACACCACATCTTTTTCAACCATTCCTCATGTGACAGGCATCTTGGTGATGTTTCCAAGATTTTGCTGTCACAAATTGTGCTGCTATAAACATAGGTTCACATATATCACTATGAAATGATGTTTTCAGTAACTCCAGGAAAATTTGAGTAGGGGAATAGCTAGCTTGAATGAGATTTAGAGTCCTACTTTTGTGAGGAGTCTCCACACTGATCTCCACAATGGTTGCACCAGTCTACATTCCGATCAGCTGAGGAGAAAGGTAACATTTTCCCAACGTCCTCTAGCATTTGTTGTTGGTTGATTTCTTTATGATAGACTTTTTTCTGGAGTGAGATCAGATCTCGGTGTTGTTATAACTTGCATTTCACAGATGGCTAGCGATGCAGAGCACATTTTCATATATTTATTTTCTTCTTTAATTTCATCCTCTGAGAAGTGTGTATTCACACAGATGCCCATTTCTGGATTGGGTCTTTAAATTTGAGGGTCCTAATGTATCTTAGTTCTTAATAAATTCTAGAGAGAAGACCTTTGTCTGCGTGCTTATTAGTTAAGATTTTTTTTCGAAATTTGTGGGTTGTCTTTCATTGACTTTTTTTGACATGCAAAAACTTGTCAATAACAGTTTTTCCCAATTGTTAATTCTTTGAAGTGTTTCCCATGTGAATACATGTTTGTTCGTGAAATCTTTCCCTACCGCTATGTCTTCAAAATTTCCTCCTACTTTCTGGTCCATGAGATTGAGTTTTTCTGTTTTAATGTTTAGCTCTTTCATTCATTTTATCTTCAGTTAGTGCATGTAGATAGAGCTGTGTCAAGTTTTAGTTTTCGGCATGCAGAAAGCCATTTTATCCAGTACCATATTTTAAAGAGGCAATCTTTCTTCCAGTAAGCATGTTTCGACCATTTGTCGAAGATCAGGTGGCTGAGTGTGTTTGTTGAAACCTTTGCATCTTCTAACCCTTTCCACTGATCCTCAAGTCTATTTTGTTGCCAGTACCTCGTTAATTTTATTACAGTGGCTTTGTAGTATAATTTCAAG
The DNA here is from genome assembly GCA_004027165.1 of Ctenomys sociabilis. Taxonomy (NCBI): domain Eukaryota; kingdom Metazoa; phylum Chordata; class Mammalia; order Rodentia; family Ctenomyidae; genus Ctenomys; species Ctenomys sociabilis. The sequence goes on along the minus strand of PVKA01017013.1, from coordinate 17,773 downwards.
TCAGGAAATGTGATACCTCCTGCCTTTTCTTTGTTGGCCAGGATTGCCTTTGATATTTTAGGTCTTTTCTGGTTACAAATAAATTTTAGGAACAATTTCTTTAGGTCTGGGAAGTATGTTGGTGACAGTTTCACAGAGACTTCCTTAAATCTGTACTTCAATTTTGGGAGTATGGTCATCTTCATGACACTGGTTCTCCCTAGTCAAAAGCAGGGAATATAGTTCCATTTCCTGAAATCATCAACGATCACTTTTCTTGGGGTCCTGTAATTTTCCGTGAAAAGATCTTTCACTTCTTTGGTTAAGTGAATTCCAAGGTATTTCGTTTCATAGTTTTCTGAATTTTCAGTGAGTCTGTGGTGATTTCACCTTTTTCAATCATTATTTCTTGTATTTCAATTTTTTCTTTTCTCTTCTTGATGAGGTTAGCTAGGGGCTTATATGATTTTGTTTAGTCTTTCAAAGAAGCAGCTTTTTTATTCGTTTATTCTTTGAACTGACTTTTCTGTCTCAGTTGCATTAATTTATGCTCTAATCTTTATGATTTCTCCCCGTCCTTGGGCTCTGGGTTCGGTTTGTTCTTCTTTTTATAAATGTCATAGGTGCAACATGTTGATTTTTTCCCATCCCATTTTCCTAATGTGTGAGTTCATAGCTATGATTTTCGCTCTAAGAACTGCTTTCATCGCATCCCATAAATTCCGCTAAGTTGTGCTTGAATTTTCATTGAATTGTAGATATTGTTGAATTTCTTCTTTAATTTCTTCTGTGGCCCATTGATTGCTGAGTAGGGTTTTGTACAATTTCAATGAATTTAGCAGGTTTTTCTGGTTTCTTTTGTCATTTATTTCCAGTTTCATTGCTCTGTGGCCTGATGGTATGCATGGGATAATTTGTGCTTTCTTGCATATACTTAAGCATGTCCTATAGACTAGTATGTGGTCTATTTTAGAAAATGACCTGTGTGCAGCTGAAAAAAATGTGTATTTAGCTTTGGTTGGAGGAACATTTTGTATATGTCCACCAGGTCCCTTTGTTCCAAGCTCTGGATAAGTTGTGCCATTTCTTTGCTAACTTTTTTTTCTGGTGGACCTATCTTTTTGAGGTAAAGGGGGTGTTAAGGTCTCCTGTTAAGATTGTGTTTTTAGATATTAAATTTTTTTCATGTCCATTAATAGTTGTCTTATATAGTTTGGTAATCCTGTGTTTGGTGCAGAGATATTTATGAGTGTTACCTCTTCCTCTTGAATTTTTTCCCTTAACCAATATATAGTGGCCTTCTTTGTGTCGTTTGATCCTTCCTGGTTTTAAGTTGAGACTGTCTGAGAACAGAATTGGTATCCCTGCTTCTTTCTCAGGTGTGGGGGCATGCAGTATTGTGTTCCATCCTTTGACTTTGAGCCTATGAATGACTTTTTGAGTTAAGTGTGTTTCTTTTATACTGAATACTGTAGGATTTTGTTTCCTAATTGACCGTGCCAGTATATTTCTGTTAATATGTGAATTGAGTCCATTTACATTGATGGTTATAATTGAAATGTGTTGACTTATGTTTGTCATGATATTTACCTGCTGTTGTTTACACCTTTTTATCTTGTGTTTAATTGTTTACCCTGTTTAGTGGGTTCTTTCCGTTCACATTTGTGGAGCTCTTGTCATTTTAGTCTCTCACTAGACCATCTTTCCCTAGTCTTTGTAGGGATAGCTTTGTCATTATGATATTCTTTAGTTGTTCTTTGTCGTGGAAATATTTCAGTTCTCCATCAAACATCAAATAGAGTTTTGTAGGGTATGATAATCTGGGCTGGAATTTGTTTTCATAGAGGACTTGCAGAACTCTGGTCCATGCTCTTCTTGCCTTCATGGTTTGTGTAGAGAACTGGCTGTAATTCTGATGGAATTTCCTTTGAATGTTGATCTGCTTCTTCTCTCTAGCAGCTTTCCGTATATTATTTTTCTGTTGGATTTCTGGAATCTTGACTAACATATGTCTCTGCGTGTTTTTACTTGGGTTGAAGTTATTTGCTGTGCTGTATGCTTTGGTTACCTGAACTTTGGATAGTTTCCTCATATTTGGGAAGTTTTCTGCTATTACTTCTGCCCATATTCTTTTTATATCATTTGTATTGACTCCTGTATTCTCACTAATTCCTATTAATTTCACATTGCTCATCTTGGCATCATTTTGCAGGTGATGGCTTATTTTTTCCTTCATCCTTGTTGTTTTTAAGGGATCCTTTCTCACGTTTTCACTAGCTGCACCAGCGGGTTCAAGATCTGAAACTCTGTCTTCGCTTTCACTCAAATGGTTTTGCAGACTTGTGATTGAGATTTTAAGTTGTTCTATGTCTATTTGACACTGCTTCATGCGATCTATTTCTTTCCTGTTTTGCTCACTCAAGGAATCTGTCATATTACTAATCTCCTCTACTTGTTTATCAACGTATTCATTTGAGGTAACTGTTAATTTGTTTTCTCCAGAGGTTTATCTAATTGGTTTTACTCCATATATTTCCGTAATTGATTCTCTACTTCAGATGCTATTGTTTCAAAGATTTCTTTTTATTTCAAAAATTGTTTTGCTCCGATTGCCTCTTTACGTTTCTGTTGTTGTTTCTTTGCTTGAGACACTGTTAATCATGTTTCAGCTAGAATAGTGTTCTGTGCACTTGTTCTGAGTGGGCATTGGGTTTTCCCCCCATACATTTCTGGATTTGACTCATTACTTCAAGTGGTACATATTAAAAAATTTATTTCTCTATTTCAGGCATTAATTCTGTTCTGCTGTTGTTTCTTTGCTTCTGCCTCTGTTAACTCATTCATTTCACCTGAGCTAGTGTCCTCTCGACTTCATAGTGGGCTCAAGACCTGAGATTGCACTTTTCTCCTTGTCTTTGTCATTTTGTATAGCACTGACCTCTGACCTTTGGTGTAGGGCTTTGGTACAGTTACAACCTTAGCTCATAATGAGTTTTGGGTGCCAATCTATTAAGTTTGAGACTATCCAGTTATGCCTGGCCTAGATCTAGCTGTTGTATTCAGTTCCTTTTTGTTGCAGCCCTTCTGGCATAACTGTGACCTGTGGTTCCCCTCTGCTTTGTCCTTGGCCCAGGGAGCATCGGGGAGCATAGAAGGTCTCCCACACACTCACTGGGCTGTACTGGTTTTGATCAGGGGTGGGAATAGTCACAAAATTTCTCAATCGCTAGGTGTCCTTAGGACCAGGTGCTCTGGGAGTTGCAGGGTGAGAGGCACTGGGGTTGATTGTCTAGAGTGTCTCAGAAAGTCTTGCTGGTTCGGAGGGGTTGGGGGCAGTTCTCTAGATGGTGCTGGCTGCTGGAAGAGCGCGAGGAAGCTGACACTTCTCCCTCACACTCTCCGCGTTGGGCTCCAGCGGATCAGGGACCGGAAGGGTCACAAAACTTCTTACTCTCTCGACTGCCGTGGGGCAGTGTCTCTGGGGGAGTTGCAGTGCTAGCCAATCTGGTGTGGACTGCCTAGAGAGTGTAAGAAAGTCTTGCTGACTCAGAGGTCTTGGGGCTCATTTTTATTTTTGAATACTGGACTTCATAGTGCCCAAACAAAGTAGGCAACAACAAGACTGCATTGTAGGAGAGGGCCTAATATACTACCATTCCGTCTTCTGCATGTACTTTAGTCAGTCAGAGCAAAAAATGTATATCAGATATTACAAGTGTATGCAGTTTGAATACAAATGTAGCAATTACATACAATACGCACTTCAACTTAACAAAATTATCTCAACTTTCCTGTTTGTGCATGAGAAGGTGGGATTTTTTTTAAGGAAACATGAATTTTCCTAACCATAATACTTGAGCTCATAATCCTGTAAACATGGCTCAACTGTTGAATCCATCATATACTCACAGTACTTTTCCTTAGAAAACACTTTTTAAAGCTAAGTGCCTTCTATACTGCTCCACATAGCAGGCTAGACTCCCTAAATAAAAATCTCCAAATGTTCACAACAATTTGTACCCTAGGTTGAATTGTCTCACCAGATAACTAGAATACTCAGCAATCACAAAATAGGAAAATGGAAAGTCTTTTGTACAGTGAGGTGGGATGTAGCTCCATCAGATGACATGCATGGGTAATCACAAAAGTTAGCAGATGTGTGCTGATTCGTTAGCTTTGTGACAATCATCACCATTGTTTACTCTCTATTTAAACAGCCTCTAAAGTGGAAGGTTGAAATGAGATAAGGGAAATATAGCTCCCAACTTTCTAGATGTGCAAAACACTGAGTTCATGTTCTCTAAAACTGAGGAATGAATTCTAGGAAAAATGGAAGTTAAGAGAAGGAAGAATATATCAAAAAGAAAGACTCTGTCTGAGAAAGACAGAAGGGTCCCAGAAAGTGGGTTGCCCAGCTACCTCACTTCCCAAGGGTGTTTGTTGAGCAAAGCCATGAGAGAAGGCAGACTTAAGGTGGGAGAGAACCATAACCAATCAATAAAATTACAAGTACAGTCCCTTTAGTATTATTGATCTAGTGGAAAATGTCAAGGCATGTATAGGTAGGGGAATACTAATGTGAGCCATGAAGATTACAAGTATAATCACTTAAGCAGTATTGATTAAATGCAGATCATATTGGGAAGTTAATCATATAGTGAATGAACCCTGAAAGGACATGGAAGGGGTATGCTAAGGAGGCTTGGTCCTCAACCCTAAATTGATTGATACCTATTTAGAATATCTATCACTGTGTTCACATCTACAGGAAGCGCATGTTCTTATTTTAAGGAGAAAAAATACTAACCAATGAAACTCAGTTTTAAAACATGTTAGTAAGAGAATTACAATATTTGATATCTTACATGTTGTTGTCTTTGTAGTACATGTTGACTAGTTCTTTTTCCTAAAGTCTTACCTTCAGTGAATATATCTCCAGGTAGTTTTGTTCTGCATCCACCTCTGCAGGGCCCAGTCCTGTTTGACTTCCCATATTTTTACCTACCTTGGCTATCTATAATATAAATATAAGCTTCCAAGATGTTATCAATGAGATGAGGTATCTTTCTCAATTTTAACATGACCCATTGGTTGGCAAAAAAAAAAAAAAAAAAAAATTCTCTTAGATCATAGGCCTCATTCTTTATGTCAGCTGTCATCTCTTTAAGTTTTAATGACCTTACTGAACTCTTAGAGCAAGCAGATACTAGAATGAGTGAGGATCTCTTTCACAGGAGATGACAAGTGGAGCAATTACTTATCTACTGCACAGCATCAATTTTTGCTGCCACACTTCTTCACCGTTAGTAGGTCCATCTCTTGGATGCTTTCATACCAGCATCCTTTAGTGTACTAGCTCCAACTACAAAAGGCCTTTTGGAGGGAAGTGAGTATAGTATTACCATTTATTAATGTATTCTTACCATATGTACTGAACTCACAGTCCCTCAGAAAAATGTGGATATTAGGGGGCTTTATCACAAAAATAAGAAGAAAAATAGCTTTTAGATTTCCTGGAGAGGTCTAGAGTGGGTGTCCAAATAATTACTTAATCCATAGCTAATTATCCATAAGCCAAGCACAGGAATTGCTCAAATATTTAGCTGTCATGTGTTATAAATTGCTGTGTGACTTTAAAATGACCAATGGGAACTTACACTTCTGAGATTTCACAACATTATGATTTAAATGAAACTGAGTTCTTAGGAATAAATGATTAATTTCATTATAATTCCACAATATCTCAAGAACTTCGTAAGTGTTGGATGCATTTCATTTAATAGGGCTGGGTTGCATTCCATGATGCCTAAGGAAGTTCATTCTTGGTCCAAAGTACTAGCTCACTGCCTACACTTATTTTAATTACTAACAATATGGCTGATTGAAAAACACTGCTTCCAGCCTTTTCCCTAGTTATCTGTCCCATACATAACAATTTTCTAAATAACACATCCTTATGATTTCTTAAGATAGAAATCATGAACAGGCAAAAATGTTATCTGAAAGGTACTACTAAGATTTATGCTGCAGTATAAAATGAAACAATGCATTGGCTGAACCAGATGAGGATATTGGGGAGGTTACTAACTTAGGAGATAAAAGAGGAACATGAATTTTTATATCAACTACTTTCACTAGAGAAATAAGACACAATATATATTAGCTTAGAGCACCTACCAAGAGAGTCAGGTGTGGAAGAGCACAGGAGGCAATTTTCGTGCAGGAGATTGAAAGGATCCAGTCCAAAGTCAAAGATTCAACTCAATATAAGGTGTTGTGAAAAACTGTATCAAGAAGCCAAACTGTCTGTAGTGACAGAAATCCAAAGTAATGCCAAAGACTGGAGATCCTTCAAAAAAGAAGTGCACTTTTCTATTTCACTCCTTTTTTTAGAGAGAATACAAAATAATGATAATAAAAAATTAGAAAGAATACAGAAATTTACTAAACCAAATAATATCAATGCAACAATATTTGTGGTATTGCACAGTATTGTCTTAAAATTGTTTATTTTTAAAGAGAAAAACAAAAACAAATGAAAGAACAAAAGAAGAAACAAAACAACATATAACAATACATAATTTCAACACTAGAATAGAAAAAAATCAATTTTTATACTAGATCTTCTTATCATCAAATTTGTTGCTCACCAAATGCAGCTCGGCCGGTGAGTGAGATCACCCAGAACAAGGGCAGAGAGCACAAGTCCAGCTGAAATGTATGAATTAACAGCATTTGAAGCAAAGACTCTGTTCTCAGAAAGTCTCAACTTCAAACCAAGAAGGATCAAATGACACAAAGAAGGCTGTGCTCTATATATTGATCAGGGAAAAATTCAAGAGGAAAAGGTAACACTCATAAATATATATGCATCAAGCACAGGAGCACCCAACTATGTAAGAAAAACGTTAATGGACATGAAATCTTAATATCTAAGAGCACAATATTAACAGGAGACTTTAACACCCCCTTATCTCAGAAAGATAGATCAATCAGACAAAAAATTAGCAAGGAAGTAGCAGAACTGAACCACATCTTGGAACAAATGGACCTGCTGGACATATACAGAGTGTTCCACTCAACCACAGCTAAGTACACACCTTTTTCAGCTGCACACAGGTCATTTTCCAAAATACACAACATATTAGTCCACAGATTATGCGTAAGTATATGCAAGAAAACTAAAATTATCCCATGAATATGGTCTGACCACAGTGCAGTCAGACTGGAGCTAAATGACAAAAGAAACCAGAAAAAAACGCCAAATTCATGGAAATTAAACAACACCCTACTCAGCAATCAAGGGGTCCCAGAAGAAATTCAACAATATCTACAATTCAATGAAAATTCAAGCACAACTTACGAGAATTTATGGGATGCGATTTTCTTAGAGGGAAAATCATAGTTATGAACTCACACATCAGGAAAACAGAACCTGAACGAATAAATACCCTAACGTTGCACCGCCGACAACTAGAAAAAGAAGAGCAAATGAAACCCACAGTGCAAAGACAGGAAGAAATCGTAAAGATTAGAGCAGAAATTAATTCAATTGAGATGAAGAAAACAGATCAAAGAATCCACAAATCAAAAAGTTGGTTCTTTGAAAGACTAAATGAAGTTGATAGCCCTCTAGTCAACCTCTACAAAAAGAGGAAAGATAAATTCAAGTACATGCAATAAGGAATGAAAAGGGTAAAATCACAACAGACCCAGGGGAAATTAAGGAGATTATCAATAGTTACTTCGAGAATCTTTACGCTCACAGAATAGAAGATACAAAAGAAATGGACCAATTCCTCAAAAGGTACAAATTACCAAAACTGAACCAAGAAGATATAACAACTCTCAATAAGCCAATAACAGCCAACAAAATATGAAATGTAATAAAAACCCTACAGACAAAGAAAAGTCCAGGTCCTGATGGATTCACAGTTGAATTCTACAATAAATTTATGGAAGATACAATCCATACACTCCTCAAACTCTTCAATGAAATTGAAAAGGAAGCAGTCCTCCCAAAAACATTTCTGGAGGCAAGTATTATATTGATTCCAAAACCAGGGAGAGACACAACAAAAAGGAGAACTACAGGCCAATCTCCCTCATTAACATAGATGCAAAAATACTCAATAAGATACTAGCAAATAGAATACAGCAAATCATCAAGAAGATCATATACCATCATCAGGTAAGATTCATACCAGGGATGCAAGGATGGTTCAATATTCAAAAATCTATAAATGTAATGTACTATATTAATAGACTGAAATCTAAAAACCACATGATCATCTCAATTGATGCAGAGAAAACTTTTGACAGAGTCCAATACTCATTCATGTTCAAAGTCCTACAGAAAATAGGAATAGATTGAATCTACCTTAACTTGATAAAAGGCATCTATGACAGCCCAAAAGCTAATATAATCCTAAATGAGGAAAAACTGAAACATTTTACTCTTAAATCAGGTACAAGACAAGGATGTCCTCTATCACACCTCCTATTCAATATAGTTTCGGAATCATTAGTAATAGCCATTAGAAATGAGGGAGAATTAAAAGGAGTAAGAATAGGAAAAGAATAAGTTAAATGATCACTATTTGCAGATGACATGATACTTTACTTCAATGACTCAGAAAATTCCACCAAAAAACTGCTACAACTTATATGGAAATTCACTAGCATACCAGGATACAAAGTCAATACTCAAAAGTCAGCAGCATTCCTCTACACATATAACAAGCACATTGAAAGGGAAACAATAGAAACAATTCCTTTTACAATAGCATCGTGGAAAATGAAATACCTTGGAATTCACTTAACCAAGGAATTCAAAGATCTTTTCACCGAAAACTACAAAACCCTAAGAAAAGAGATTATAGAGAATTTCAGAAAGTGGAAATATATTCCATGCTCCTGGATAGGAAAAACCAACATTGTGAAGATGGCCATATTACAAAATTGTTGTACAGATTCAATGCAATCTCTATCTAACTGCCACCAACATACCTCCCAGATCTAGATAAATGGTTCCTATAATACATACGGAACCACAAACGACCTACAATAGCAATGGCAATCTTGGTCAATAGAGACAAGGCTTGAAGCATCACAGCTCTTGACTTGAAATTATACTACAAAGCCACTATGACAAAATCAACATGGTATTGGCAACGAAATAGACCTGAGGATCAATAGAATAGAGTAGAAGACACAGAGGTATCTACGACTACACTCAGCCATCTGATCTATGACAAAGGGGCTAAACAAGCTCATTGGAAGAAAGAGAGCCTCTTTAACAAATGGTGCTGGAAAACTTGGCTTTCTACATGCCTAAAACCAAAACTTGACCCAGCTCTACCATCATGCACTAAGTTAAAGTCAAAATGACTTAAAGATCTAAACATTAAAACAGAAACACTCAATCTCCTGGAAGAGAAAGTAGAAGGAAAACTTAAAGACATAGGTGTAGGTAAAGAGCTCATGAAGAAAAATATCTTTGCATAGGAAACACTTGAAAAAAACAACAGTTGGGATGAACTCTTCTTTAGGAGTTTCTGCACGTTAAATGAAATTGTCAACAAAGTGAGCAGACAACTTACAAATTTTGAAAAAATCCTAACTAGCAAGCAATCAGACAAAGGTCTGCTGTCTAGAATATATAAAGAACTAAGATATAACAGGGCCCTCAAATTTAAAGACCCAGTTCAGAAATGGGCATCAGAGATGAATATACGCTTCTCAGAGGACAAAATTAAACAAGCGAATAAAAATATGAAAAAGGCTCCACATGGATGGCCACTAGCCACCTATGAAGTGCAAATTAAAACTGCATTGAGATACCATTTCATTCTAGAAAGAATGACTACCATAAGTAAATCAACCAACAACAAATGTTGGACGGGTTGTGGGGAAAAAGGAACACTTCTCCACTGCTGGTGGGAATGTACACTGGTACAACCATTGTGGAGATCAGTGTGGAGACTCCTCAAAACAGTAGGACTGGAAATCCCATTAAATCCAGCTATCCCCCTCCTGGGCATATTCCCAGAAGAATTGAAAACATATCATAGTGATATATGCGAACTTATGTTTATAGCAGCACAATTTGTTATAGGAAAATCTTGGAAACAACCAAGATATCTGTGACATGAAGAATGGCTGAAAAAGATGTGGTATTTCTATATAAGGGAACATTACTCAGCCATAAAGAATGATAAACTTGAAGCATATATATTGAAGTGGATGTCACTTGAACATATGCTCATAAGTGAAATAAACTAGGCACACGTGCGAATATTGTGTTGTCTACCTATTATAAGAAGAAATACAGATAGAAATGTACAACAACAACTAAAGACAATTGAGTCAGATAGGTCAAATTGAATGGCATACGCTGCAGGATACTAATCAGCTTTTCTTCTATATGGTTAACAAGCTAAGTTCACAGATCAAAATTCGTGAAATAGAAGAACTGCAAGGCCAGCCAACATTGTGGCTCTAGCCTATCAAGGTCAGTGAAGACTCAGGGCATAGGAGAACCTGTACTGTAACATCATGAAATTCAGTTGTGCCCCAAATTTTCTGATCAAGGAGCCTATGGAGCCACAGAGGAAAGAGACTGATGATGTATAGTGTGCCTGGGGAGAGTCACATGGAGAGAAAACTCTCTCTCTGGTTCTCATAGAGAGCAAACTGGTCAAGCATTGGCCATGACTCATCCACAAGGATGACACAGACAAAGGATCTACAGAGTAAGGTACAGGATTAAAGGATAAATCCTGAAGGGACTTCACTGTACTCATGAGAAACAAAAGCTACATCTTTTGGTATATACGTCTTGATCTATCTCGGTCTTGACTATCCAGCAGAAAAGTACAAAAATGAGGTACATAACGTGGGGTCATAATAATAAGTTGAGCTGTAAATGACTATAGTCAACAACTTCTTCAGATAACTCACTATTATTATAAGGCTGCACCGTATTGGATTGTTACTGAGTTCAGGCACCTATATTGGTTTAATGACAATGGAGTGACCATCTTTGACAGGTCTAGATAAAAAAAGGTTATACAAAGTCAGCATAATGATGTGTGTGTATAAACAGTGCAGCTAGGATAAATATGCTGTGCTTCTGCATAATTCTACGAGAACCAAGATTTGTACTAAAAGTGGTTGGACAAGATATTAATTTGGCTTCTAGTACTATAAACAAACACTAGGGAGATAACAAGGTAGAAAAAATTATTGAATCTGTGATATAATTTAGCTACAAAAAAATAAGTATATAGTTACAATCTCTTCATTCACTGATTAGAGACATCTCCTATAATAGTGCCTGTAAGTATAATATCATGCATGCACCTTGTATGACACCAAAACATTATGAAAACATTTTGCAATGTATTAATTTATCAAATCTGTCCTGTTAATTTGTCTTGAAACTGTACCATTGCTATTAGTTCTTCAATAAAAAAATAAAAATAAAAAAACAAATTTGTTGCTCAGATCACCTGATATATGAATGCCAGATTGATCAACATTAACTCTTCATTTTTATAAATCTTAATTATTTTTGCAGTGCTTTTTACTTCTTTCTCTCTTTTTTATTTTATATATTTAGTAGGTGTCTCACTATGAAGCTTGGACTCAATGCATTATAGGCATGTGCCACCACACCCAGACTCCTGCTGCGGCGCGGCTGGCACAGCATGTGGGACGGGGGATCAAACCCTGGTCCTTCACTTGCCAGAATAGGTGCTTAGTCAACTGAGCTATCTCTCTGACCATCATTTTTTATTTCTGAAAATGTTTCAAAAAAGCATATAATAGTAATTGTGCCACATTTACTATTACCATAGAAATGGTATACATTTAAGAGCACAAGATTAAACATATTCAACTGTTTCTTATGTTACACATTGCTCTCCTTCATGTAGTTGCTCAGATACATATAATAGCATATAAAGACAGAGAAGGAAAGAATTTTAAATATTAACTGCGATTTTCAAAAGACTGTTAAAAATCATTAATACAATCATCTCAGATATCCTGTATCTATACTTGTATATTTTCCCCTTCCTATTTTTCCTCTCTTCTCCTTACTTTCACCTCAATTATTTATTTTGTATGTTCAGTTTCTTCCCATTTTACTGTATGTATTGTACCTTTCAGATTTTGTTTATTCTTCCAGGTTCTTACACTAGGGAGACAGTACAAAGTTTGCACATGTGGACTGGCTTATATCACTTATGAGTATAACCTCTAGTTCCATCCAGTAACCCATAAAGGACTCAAGATAATCTTACTTTATAGCTCAGTAATAATTGTATAAAAATATATATTTTTATCCATTCCTCAGGTGATGGGCTTTGGGTTATTTCAAAGGTTTTGTTATGACAAATTGTGATATATTAACATGTATTAAAACTGAAGCATGATATTTTCAGTCCTTTCGAAAAAATATCCAGAAAAGCTTGGTCAAATAGGGCCTCCAATCCTAGGTTTTTGGGGAATCTCCACACTGCTTTCCATAGTGGTAGCAGCGGTCTACATTCCTACCAGCAGTACCCTTTTAAGTATAGCTTCTCTAGGAATTATTATTAGTGGATTTATTTATGATAGCCACTGTTTGTGAAGTGAGATGGTATTGAAGTGTTCTTTTAATTTGCATTTCTCAAACAACCAGTGATCTGGAACATTTCTTCATGTATTCCTTTGCATCGCCTTGCTTCGTTTGAGAATTATGTATTCATCTCAGATGTTTATGTTTGGTGTGGGTCTTTGAATTTTGGGCATCTGATTTTTTTTCTTTTTAGCTCTTTATATAATCTACATAGAAGAACTTTGTCTGGGTGATGGTTCCATAAGATTTTTTCACCAAGCTTTTGGTTGTATTTTCACTCTGTTGATTTTTAAAATGCAGAAACTTATAAATAAGATGAAATCCTAATTATTGATTCATTGAAGTATTTCCCATGGAGTTTGGATTTTGTTCATAAGCTATCTACCCCTACGTTTTAAAGATTTCAACCTACTTCTCTTCCAGATTTGATGTTTCTGTTTTAATGTTTAGGTCTTTAATCTATTTTTACTTTAGTTAAATGCAAGGTGATAGACCTGAATCTAGTTGTAGTTTTCAGCATGTGGAGAGCCAGTTTTTCTAGTACCGTTTGTTAAAGAGGCTATCTTTCTTTCAGTGTATGTGTTTGACCCTTTTGTCATATATAAGGTGGCTGAACTTGCATCTTCTAATCTGTTCCATTGGTTCTGAGGTGTATTTTTTTGCCAATATCATGCTGATTTTATCACAATAGCTTTGCAATATAATTTCCAGTCATGGATTGCAATGCCTCCTGATTACCTTTGTTGCTCAGGATTGCCTTTGTTATTTTAGGTCATTCTTGGTTTCAAATGAATTTTATGAATGTTTTCTCTATATCTATAAGCTGTGCTGATCATATTTTGATAGGGATTGAATTAACTTTAAGTCTTTCTGTCTGTCTGTGTGTCTCTCTTTCTCCTTTTGCTCTCACTCTCTCCTTCTTTCTCTTTCTTTCTTCTTTCTCTCTCTCTTTCTTTCCTTTCTCTCTCTCTCTCTCTCTCTCTCTCTCTCTCTTTCTTCTTTTCTTTTTTTTTTTTGCAGAACTGGGTATTGAACTCAGACATTTGCTCTTGCCAGGAAAGCACTTATTGTACTGAGCCATCTCCCTGGCCACTCTATTGCCATATTCACAACATTAGTTTTTCTTATTTTGAATTAAGGAATATCTTTCCATTTTCTGAAATCCCCTTGATTTCTTTTATCAGAGTATTGTAATTTTCGTTGTATATATCCTTTATTCCTGTGCTAGATTAATTCCTAAATATTTCATTTTCTAGATGCTACTGTGAAAGGTATTGAGAGAGATCTAATTTCTCTCTCAGTGAGTTTGTTATCTGTGCAGAGGAATGCTACTGAATTTTAAATGTTCACTTTTTGTCCTGATATGCTACTGTATTTATTACTTTTAGAAGTTATAAGGTGATTTTTATGGTTTTGTTGTTGCTGTTGTTGTTGTTGTTCCATGTAAAGTATCATGTCATCTGTGAGTAATGATAGTTTAACTTCTTTCATTCCTATTCTTATTCCTTATATGTTTGTGTCTTTTCTAATGGTTGCAGATAATCATTCCAGAACTATATAGAAGAAGAATTGTAACAGTCAAAATCTTTGCCTTGTTCCTGATTTTAAAGTGGAGGCTTTCAGGGCTTCTCCCTTTAAGATAAGGTTGGCTGTTGATTTCTTTTACCAGTTTGAGATAATCATCTGTTCTGATTTTCTGCAGGGTTTTTCTTTTTCTTGTTGTGGTTGTCATAAATGACTGCTGGACTTTGTCAAAAGCATTTTCTGCACCTATTTTGATTCTTGCCTTTGGCTCTGTTGATGACAGACATGACATGACAATTATAGATTTGTGTTTATTGAACCATCTCTGTGTTCCTGTACTTAATCTCAGTTGATCATGTTGAATAATATTTTTGATGATTTGCTGCATTCTGTTTGTTACTCTTTTATTAAGGATATCAGCATTTGTGTTAATTAAGGAGATTGTCCTATAGTCTCCCTCTTTGGGTTTCTTTTCTGGTTTTGGTATCAGAGTAATAGTTGCCTTCAGGAATATATTTGGGGAATATGTAACTTTTTTATTTCATTGAAGATTTAAAGAAGAGCTGGGATTGAATCTTCTCTAAATTTCTTGTACAATTCAGCTGTGAATCCAACATAACCTGGGCTTTTCTTTGCTGGTAGATTTTTTATTTCATTCACTGTTATTTGGTTATATATAACATATTATAATACACAATATATATGTTATTTTTAAGACAGCATCTCAGTTCCAGTTGGACTGAAGCTCACTTTGTAGCCTCGGCTGGACCAAAGCCCCAAATTCCTCCTCATTCAGCCTCTTGAGTGCTAGGATTAGAAATACACACCGCCACACCTGGCTAGAATTCTTACATCTTCTTGAATAAGCTGTGGAAATTCATATGTATCTAGAAATCTGTCCGTTTCTTCTACATTTTCTTTCCTGTGAAAGTAAACTTTGGAAGTATTTATTGAAAATCTTCTGAATTTCAACATTTATAATTATTTTGTTTCTTCCATTCCTTACTACATGAAATTTAATTTTTTTATTTTCTTTTTTGATAAGATTGGCTAGGGGTTTATCAATTTTATGTATTCTATCAAAGAACCAGCACTTCGTGAATTTATTGTATTGTTTTCTTCATGTTCATTACATTAATTTCTGCTGTGATGTTTAAATTTTTCTTCCTTTTGTGGGCTTTGGAAGTGACTTGCTGTTCTTTTTCTAAGAGCTTGATGAGCATCATAGCACTTAATGTTGGCTTCTTCTTTTTCCTAAAGTGCGAATTTGCTACTATAATTTTTCCTGTTATATTTCAGAGAAAACTACAGGATGTTCAGGGTCTCACTACTAGAATGGACTCATAGTGATCCACCTGTTTACAGTCTTCCAAGAGCTGCAGTTATAGGCACAAGCCACCATACCCAGTCTCAATTGCCATCTCAATGCAAGCAAGGAGCAGCGCTGGCACAGAAGGCCTTGGGATCGAACGCCTCGTCCTGGTCCCTGTGCCTCCTATATTTTCCCTTTAAGAAAGCTTTCACTGTATCATACAGCTTATAGTAAGTTTTGACTGCACTTTTATTTTATTGTAATTATTTTGTAATTTCTTTTTCAATTTCATCTGTGACCTGATGGTTGTTCAGGAGGCTGTTGTGTAATTTTGTGTATTTATGGTGTTCTTATAATTTTGTTTGTCAATATTTTCCAGTTTAGTTGCACTAATTTCCAGTAATATGTGTGGTATAATTTCAATTCCCCATGTATTTTCTTATCTATGCTCTATGTGCTAGTATAAGACATATTTTGAAGAATGTTTCACATGCACATATGAAGCGTGTGTACTCTGTTGTTAGTGGATGAAACATTCTGTAAATGTCTATTATGTTCTTTTCTTCACAAGGTTGGTTTAGTTCTGTTATTTCGTTGAGTATTTCTTGCCTAGTTGGTGCATCTCTTTGTGACAACAACTTGCTAAACTCCCCTATTACAATTGTAGTATTAATCATTTGTTTTTTCTTGTCTATTAAAATTTGTCTTATATTTTATGATTGGCATCTCTTCCTCTTGCAATTTTCTCCTAACAAATACATAGTGATCTTCTTTATCTCTTTAAGTCATTCTTGGTTTGAAGTTGTAAGCAACCATAATATCTTTCCATGATTTTCCAAGGTTCTTGTTAAATTGAGTATTATTTCCCATCCTTCATCTTTTATTGTATGTATTTCCTTCTAAGTTATGTCCACAAAACACCACTTCTGTTGTTCTTTGTCATTCTGAGACAGTGACCAAGTCTGAGCAATGTGGAAAACAACTGCAATCTGTGCACTGGGGAGTCTGAAAACAGCTGGATCACTATGAGTCTGAATTGCACAGTGAGAACCTTGAAAAAAATAAAAAAAAAATATGATTAGCTTTTGTATACAGCAAAGCCTTGGATTTTGTTTTGTGATCCACTGCCACTCTGTTTCTTTTAATTGCTGAATTGAAGTCATTTACATTGATGGACATAACTCCTACTGGTTGGCTTTTCTTTGTTATGTTATTTTCTTGCTGTGGGTTCCATAATTTTCTCTGCTTTTTAATTGTATGTTCTGCTTGTTGTTTCCTTTTTGTTGTTTTTGAATTTGTGGTTATTTCTCTTTTTAGAATATCTGTTAGTACTGTTTGTAGGGTTGATACGGTGGTCATGAAATTCTAGTTGTTCTTTGTCATGTAAAGATATTATCTCATCATAGAATTTGATAGACAGTTTTTCAGGGTATAATACATCTGGTTTGGATGTTGTTTTCTTTCAGGACCTGTCCTGAAGTACTTCATTCTAAGCTCTTCTTGATTTGATGTTTTGTGCTTAAAAGTATGCCATGATTCTGATGGCCTTTACATTATAGGTCATCTGTTTCTTCTTTTAATATTCTCTTCTTTTGCTGAATTTCTGGTATCTTGGTTATTATATGTGTGGATATAGATTTGTTTTGATCTGGACTAATTGAACTTCTATATACCTCCTTTAACTTCATGACAATTTTTTGCTCACGCTTGTGAAATTCAGCAAATAATCTTCTTATCTCATTTGTGCTGACCCCTGATGTTTCACTGACACCCATTCTTCTTCTTCTTCTTTTTTTTTTGGTGGAACCAGTGATTGAACTCAGGCCCTTGTGCTTGACAGAGTCATCTCCTTGGCCTTGACACACATTATTCTTTTTTTTTTTCTTCTTTGCATTGTCTTGTATGTGCTGAATTGTTATTTCATGGTTCCTTGTTCGTTTTAAGAGATCCTCCAAAAATCATTTCTAGAGGCAAGTATAATACTGATTCCAATACCAGGGAAAGACACAACTGAAAAACAGAACAACATGCCAATTTTCATCATGAACAAAAATGAAAAATTCCTCAATATAATCCTAGCAAATAGAATACAGCAAATCACCAAGATTTCATACAACATTACCAGGTAGGATTTATCCCAGGGATGCAAGGATGTTTCAGTATTCGAAATCTATAAATTTAATACACTATATTAATAGACTGAAATTTAAAAACCACAAGATCATCTCAATTGATGAAGAAAAGCTTTTGATAAAGTCCAACACTCATTCATGTTAAAAACTCTACATGTAATTGGAAAAGAAGGACCGTACCTCAAATTCATAAAAGCCTTC
>PVKA01017012.1:19698-46785 GCA_004027165.1 Ctenomys sociabilis | reverse complement strand
TATTGTTTTTTGTGGGTTTTTTTTTTTTTTTTTTTTTTTTGTCTTTTTGAGACAGGGTCTCACTGTGCAGTTCAGGCTGGCCTTAAGCTCACTTTGTAGCTCAGGCTGGTCTCAAACTCACAACAATCCTCCTGCCTCAGCCTCCCATGTGCTGGGATTACAGGCATGCGCCACCACAGCCAGCTCTGACACCTTATTGTTAACCAGCCCCTTTCCCCAGCTTCAAGCCCCACTAAGGTGGTTCCCAAAGACTATACCTGGAGAGCAGAATGGTTGGGAAGAAAGGTCTGGGTCCCAACTTCAGTCCTCATAGTACAGGCCATTACATCAATTTCTTCCTTCTGGACTCTAGTTTCCCCATCCCTAGCACTCAGTGAGGAATTTGGACTCAGTCTCCATGCACCTTCTGGTTCTGTCTATGTTTTTTTTTTTTTTTTTAATTATTTATTTGGTACAGGGTCTCTCACTCCATAGCTCAAGGAGTAGTGATCCTCCTGTCTCAGCCTCCTCAGTGCTGGAATTACACGCATGCAATAGGCATGCACCAGCACACCCGATTTTTGTATCCTTCATGGTACCCAGGGTTCTAAGGCCAGCATGATCGTGCAATACCCAGGATTGAACTCTTGCCAGGCAGGCGCTTAGACCACTGAGCTATCTCCCTAGCCCATTTTTTGTCTTTTAAGATAAGGTCTCACTATACAGTTCAGGTTGTCCTTGAGCTCATTTTGTAGCCCAGGCTGGTCTCAAACTCAAAATGATCCTCCAGTGCTGGGATTACAGGCATACACTACCACTCCTGCCCTGTTTTTTGGTTTTTTTTTTTTTCTTTTTTGCGCAGAACCAGGGATTGAACTCAGGCCCTTGTGCTTGCCAGGGAAGCACTTATTCTACTGAGCCATCTCCCTGGCCCCCCTTTGTGTTTTGTTTGCTTGTGTTTTTGTTTTGTTTTTTTATTTAAAGTTGGCTTCTCTATTGAGTTTGGGCTGGCCTTGAATTTGAATTTACTATGCTAAGGGGCTCCTGCCTCAACCTCCCACGCACTGTGATTAAGGTGTGTGCCACCACACCTAGCTTATTCATTTGCATGTCCAAAAAGTGCTTTTTGAGGCTTTCTTGATGACACCCTGTAGGAGCGCACTGTGGTCACTGAAGAAGGTAAGTGATTGCTGCCTTGAGGAGCTCCCAGGCTGTCAGGGATGCAGGCATTTGGGGGGAGTCTCAGTCTTGTGCTTCAGAGCTAGACCAATGAAGTCGAGCATGGTGGCGCATGCCTGTAATCCCAGCACTCAGGAGGCTGAGGCAGGAGGATTGTTGTGAGTTTGAGACCAGCCTGAGCTACAAAGGGAGCTTAAGGCCAGCCTGAACTGCATAGTGACACCCTGTCTCAAAAAGACGAAAAAAAAAAAAACTAGACCAATAGCAGGACCTCATGGGTCCTGCCTTTTAAACTCTGCTTACCCACAGTGAACATGGGGTATATTGACTTCTACCAGGCTGGTGCATGCTTAAAACATGCTACATGTCCCTCTGTTTTCCTGCTGCCTTTTTTTTTTCTTTTTTTTTTTTTTGGTCTTTTTGAAACAGGGTCTCACTATGCAGTTCAGGCTAGCCTTAAGCTCTTTGTAGCTCAAGCTGGTCTCAAACTCACAACAATTCTCCTGCCTCACTCAGCCTCCCAAGTGCTAGGATTACAGGCATGTGCCACCATGCCCAGCTTTGCAAGGTGTGCTTTATCTCTCCAGCAGTGATTTTTTTTTTTTTTTTTTTTTTTTGGCAGAACCAGGGATTGAACTTGGCCCTTGCATTTCCCAGGGAAGTACTTATTCCACTGAGCCATCTGCCCAGCCCCCAATGATTTTTTTTTTTTAATGTATTTTATTTTGCGGGACCATGGATTGAACTCAGGCCCTTGCGCTTGCCAAGCAAGCACTTATTCTACTGAGCCATCTCCCCAGCCCATTTTTAATGTATTTTAGTACAGGTCTCACTACAGATTTTGGACTCCTAGTGATCCTCCTGTTTTTCAGCCTCCCAAATTGCTGGGATTAGTGGCTCATGGTCCACACCCAGTCTCAATCACTGTTTTCATGCCTCAAGGTGGGGCATAGAACACCTGGATGGAACCCCAGCCCCCATCTGCTTAAGCAGGTGCTTTAATCCTCTGAACTATCTGGCCAGCCCCCAGCAACGAGAAAAACATTTGAGATAGTCTGAAGGGTTAAGCACCTTTAGATATGGTGCAGTGTGCAGACCAGGGTGGGGAGCACCAGCAGCCACAGCAAGGCTTGTAACTAGCCTGTGAAGGGATGGGAAAACACTCTCCAAGATGAGTGGCTGAAGCAAGAGTGGGGCAGCCAGACAGATGTGGGACTTCACTGAGCTTACTTTGTCCTTGCCCGCAGGCTGTGAATGAGGTATTGGAGTCTTTGGAGTTGCCGGTGGAGCTAGTGGATGGCTTCATGGACTCTATTGAGGTGGCTGTGCCTTGGGCTGCACTGCTCACTGAACACTGCACTGTGTGTGTGTCAGGCCTCCAACTCACCCTGCAGCCCCGCCAGGGCCCAGGTAAGGTCAGGCATGACTAGGGCAGGTACCTGGGAGGAACTATTTGAATTTGGTTTCCCTGACACCCACTTCCTCCATTAGGGCCAGGGGCAACTGACTCTCAGACCTGGGCTTCATGTATGACCTCAAGCCTTCAGCTGGCCCAGGAATGTCTGCGTGAAGGGCTCTCTGAGCCCTCAGAACCACCACAGCTCTTAGAGGGGCTAGAGATGTTTGCACACACAATTGAAACTGGTGCGTATACCCTTTCTGCCTCCCCTTCCCCCATCCCTTTCGTGGCCCAGGAACAGAGGCTGTAGATAGCACAGCTACCTAGCTGCCACAGGGGTAACGCTTTGTCTAGCTACTCTACCTGACCCGAGCCCCTCATCACCCCCAGTGCTGCGGAGTATCAAGGTGATCTTCCTGGACACTGTTGTGAGGGTAGAGCATTCACCCAGTAACCATGAGCACCGCGTGGCCCTGGAGGTCCATATGCAGAGGTAGGGGCAAGTTGGTTGGGGTGTCCTAGTGGGAACTATTGCATGGGCCTGCGGACTGAACCTCTGCCTGGCACAGTCTCCTAGGGAAGGGGTGGGCCACAGCTGTGGTCGGCTGGGGGGTTGAGCGGTGCTGGGAACCTAGACTGGTGGCCAGAGCCAGGTGGTGCATGCCCAGGGTAACTGGTGTCCCAAGGACAAGGTTAGATCCTGAGAGTCAGAGAACAAGGGTCAGCCTGAGCCACCTAGTTAGATCTGGTAGCCTGGGACGGCCTGGGTATGATGAGCAGTTCTGCAGGTCGAGCTTCCCAACCCCATGCCCCTAGAACAGAGCACTGTGTGGAGAGAGGGCTCCAGGCCTGGGGTGGCTGGGACAAGGGCTGACCCTGCGCTCCCCAGACTGGAATACTGTGATGAGGCATTGCGGGACCCAAGCCAGGCACCCCCCATAGATCTGCACCAGCCACCTGCCTTCCTGCACAAGCTGCTGAAGCTGGCGGGGATCCACCTATACTTTGAGGAGTTCTCACAGGTGAGTAAACTACTGGCTCTCATACCCCTGATCCCCCTGCCTGCCTCCATCCCTCTGACCATCTTCTCAACTCCTGCAGGCAGAACCATCAAGCCTCCCCTTGCAGATTGGCAGCTGCTCGGGGTACATGGAGCTGACAGTGAAGCTGAAGCAGAATGAGGCTTTTCCAGGCCCTAAGGTGCGTCCCCCACCCCTTAGGAAGGAGAGTGTGTGCTCCACCTCAGCCCTGTCCTCAGTGATCCAGTCATTTATAGGCTAGAGTGATGGTGGGACAATTAATAGGAATGGTGGCTCAGAGAGGTCACATTGTGGCCAGGCTCATACAGCTAGTTGGTGACAGTTTATTGTCACAGTTTATGTTAATGGGAATCTCTTCCACAAGGAGACAATAAGTGGGTGGCATCTCCCTGAGGAGCTGAGTGGTAGGTACAGGTTCCTCCATGCCTGTCCCCTTGGCCCCCAGTTGGAGGTGGCAGGACAGCTGGGCTCCCTGCACCTGCTCCTGACTCCTCAGCAACTCCAGCAGCTTCTGGAACTTCTCAGCACTGTCGGCCTTGCTGGTGAGGCTTCTGGGTAGTCTGGGGTGAGTGGCGGGGGAGGGCCAGTCTGGCTGGACTGAAATGTCCTTCTCTATAGAACCGGAAGTCCTGGCTGACAAGTTGAACAAGAGCCGCCCACTAGATGCTGAAGACCTGTGGTTGATTGAGCAGGATCTAAACCAGCAGCTGCAGGCTGGTGCTGTGGCCGAGCCCCTCAGCCCAGATCCCCTTACCACTCCTCTTAACATGGACAGCACTGGTGGGTGTGGGGCCAATAGGTTCAAGGGGCAGCTGTGCAGGCAGGAGTCTGGGGACCCAAGCTGTCTATGCTGACTCCCTCGCTTTGCCCTCAGACCTCTTCTTCTCCATGGCTGGCCTCACGAGCAGTGTGACCTCAGCTGTCTCAGAGATGTCACTCTCTGATGTAGACCTGGGCTCCTCTGTGCATACCAATGTGGCCTCCCGCCGGCTCTCTGTCCCAACCCATGCAACAGGTAAGCTGAGGACCTTGGCTGGGCTTCTAGGGGCAATAAGGGTTAGAAGAGGTCTCTATCCAGTGGGCCACCAAATGTACCCAGGTGGCCTACAGTCTGAAGACCAGCCACCTATGACTGTTTCCTGGGGACTTAGCTCAAGGGAGATGGTGGTACAGTAGACTTGGCCTAGGTGGCCAAGTCAGCACCCTGAGCCAAGTGCTTAAATTTTCTAAGAGTCAGTTTCCTATGAAAGACCAACCTGTATGTTGTAGTCAGTGTTTGAGTTTAATGTGGACCACTCCTTTAGCACCATGAGGGATTATTTTGATCCTGTGCAAGGGGTCTGGCCAATCCCTGGGTAATCCCCCTGATAGGCAGAATTGGCCTCCACTGTGCAGCTTACCCTAAGTTTCTCCAGACCACAGGTCTGGGGCCATCTGTTACTCCAGATGGGGTCCTTATGAGCTCCCTTGTGAAGCCTCTGTCCCCCCAGGAAAGGCGGCCCCCATTCTCTCTGTGGACACCATGCGCCCTGACTTGCTGTTGAAGATGACCTTAGGGGGCATGACCTTGACACTGCTCCAAACTTGTGCCCCATCTTCTGGACCACCTGACCTCGCTACCCACTTTTTTGCTGAGTTTGATGCCACCAAGGATGGGTCCTTCAGCTCCCGAGACTTCCACCACCTTCGGCAGTGCTTCAGGAAGGCCTGTCCCTGTAGCCATGTCCGGTATAAGCCACAAGCCCAAGGCAGGGGCCTACATTGAAAACTCCGGTGTCCCCAGATCCATCCTCTGAAGCTACCTTCTTCCCCACAGGCTGGCAGGCACAGCTCTGCAGCTGTCATGGGAGCTGAGGACCGGCAGTCGAGGCCAGCGAGTGAGCCGCACAGATGTGCACTTTGGGCAGCTGGAGGTGCTAGAGTGCCTGTGGCCCCGGGGCAGTTCAGAGCCTGAGTACACTGAGGTGAGAGCAGAGGTGAGGCCTGGGCTCTTGGGGTGGGCATGGAGGGCAGCTTGACTTTACTCACCTCCCATATCCTATCCCAGATCCTGAGTTTTCCCAGTAATCTGGGATCCCAGGCCTCAGCTCACCCCTGTGCCCACCTGCGTCACATACAGACCTTGCGCCGCATGCCAAAGGTAACTAGCTCTAGTCTGGGCTGAGGGACTGTTCCACTGCTTCCCATGGCTTGTTGGGTCCCCTGGCCTCTTGCCAACATCTCCTCAGTCCTGGCCTCTTCATCCTATGCCCCATGCCATTCTAAGGGCCCTTAAACCTCTCATTCTGTTCTTGAGGCCTGCAGTTCTCTTAATCTGGTGGCCTCTTTTCTCTCAGTGGGCCTCTACAGCTGAGAGGGGCAAGTAATAGGTGGTTCTCTATTTTTTTCTAGTACTAGGAATTGAACTTATAGGACCTTGCAGGGGTTGGGGAGATGGCTCAGTGGAATAAATACTTCCCTGGCAAGTGCGAGGGCCTGAGTTCAATCCCCAGTTCTGCCAAAAAAAAAAAAAAAAAGGACCTTGCACTTGCGAGGTGCTGTGCCACTGACAGGTGGATTTTTTCAATCAGTATTTCTTATGCATTGGGCAAGCATCAAATGTCTACCCCAATCCCCTCCTGGGTTCCCTGTCCTAGCTTTTCTCCCACCATGAGGACGATTTGGGTTTTGTGTTGAGGAAGCCATTTTCCATGATACCCCTTCCACCCCATAACCATTATTGTTCTAAATACCTTCACCCCTAAACAGAGCCGGCCTCGGCGCTCTGTTGCCTGCCTTTGCCACTCAGACCTGGCCCTGGACCTGACTGACTTCCAGGCAGATGTGGATCTGGGGGCTCTAGACCGACTTGCTGCCCTCCTGCACCTTACCACTACATCCCCTGAGCTGCCAGCTGGCCTGTTGGTAAGATGTCCTGCTGGTGCCTGCCTTGGGTGGACAACAGAACACAACCCTCGGGCCCTTGACTGTAGTGACAGGAGTTTTGGTGGCTCCTTTGACCACAACCCTTTCACAGACAGAGCCCCCGCAAGCCACTGAGCAGCAAACAGTGTTTCGGCTCTCAGCACCCCGGGCTACACTGAGGTTGCACTTCCCCATTGCTGACCTGCGGCCTGAACGAGATCCCTGGGCAGGCCAAGCTGTGCGAGCTGAGCAGTTGCGGCTGGAGCTGAGTGAGCCCCAGTTCCGGTTAGAGCTTAGCAGTGGCCCTGGTCCCCCAGCCCCTACCCACCTGGAACTCACCTGCTCTGACTTACATGGTAAGAGCACCTGGCAGACAACAGCAAGGTGGGGACCCAGGCCTCTGGGGAAGGTCGCCTTGGGGTCACAGTAGGAGCAGGCCCTGGCACAGACCTTTACCAGCTCTGTGGGTACTGGTATCTAGTGTCCTGGCTCCTGGGCAGTAGGTGGAGTGGAGGAGCAGGCCTTTCATCCGTGGGCTCCTGCACACCTTGAGGATCTGATCTGATCTGATGAGTCTCAACTCTACAACCCTTCTAGCAACCTATGAAGATGGAGAGAAACCACCCGTCCCCTGTCTGCGTGTCTCCAAAGTCCTGGACCCCAAAAGCACAAGCCGCAAATACTTCCTTCCCCAGTAAGTAAGCACTGTAGAGAGGGCAGCTAGGCAGCAGGATTCTATGCCTAAGGATGGCTGGGGGCCAGGCTCCAAAGGTCAGACAGTGACAGATCATTGTCCCGGCAGGGTAGTGGTGACCCTGAATCCCCAGCCTAGCAGCACACAGTGGGAAGCAGCCCCAGACAAGGCAGAGGAGCTGGAGATGTCCACCGAGAGCCCTTGTGAGCTGCGGGAGCCTGAGCCCTCGCCTTTCTCTTCCAAGAAGACCATGTATGAGACAGAAGAGGTGAAGCCCAACCCCACCTCTGCTCTGGGTGCCCCCATATGGGATGTGACCCATTAAACAGTGAGGATTTGTGTTTCTTATTTGGGGCCAGTAAGGGAATTCAAACCCCTACCTACCTGTTCAGGGCCAAGAGGAAAGTACTTTGGCAAAGACAACTTCCTGGTGGGAAGGATCAGTACCCCAGACCACCATGGCCGCTGGCAGTGATGTTCATTTAGGATATTTTTCTTTTTTTTTTTAAAGATGGAACGCTTCACGTATTTGCATATTTGCGTGTCATCTTTGCGCAGGGGCCATGCTAATCTCTGTATCATTCCAATTTTAGTATATGTGCTGCTGAAGCGAGCATTAGGATGTTTTTCTGAGGTGAATGAGGACTGAGTCAGAAGCAACTCTGGGCCTGGCTGTGGGGCCAAATTGCCTGGGATTGAGTGCAGCCATGCCACTCAGGCTATGTCAACTTGGGGAGTTTCCTCCCCCAGAAGTGTGCACAATGATGCTGTCTTATAGGCTTTTGGGAGGATTAAAGGAGTTAATGTCCTTAGGGTCAGAATGCCACCAGCATGTGGTAGCACGCATTCTCCCAGGAGGCAAGGAAGGGCTTCTGTGAAAAAATGAGTGAAAGAAGGAATGAGCGAATAAATGATGGTCAGACTCAGACACAGGTCTCTGACTAGAGGCAGGAGCAGGCACTGAGGTGTCTGAGATGACTTCCCACTGCACTTTCCCTCTTCTGTGTCTAGATGGTGATTCCTGGAGACCCTGAGGAAATGAGGACATTTCAGAGCCGGACCCTGGCACTGTCCCGCTGTAGCCTGGAAATGACCCTACCAAGTGCCCATGTCTTTCTGCCCAGCAAAGAGGTCTACGAGAGCATCTACAACAGGTGGGGACCCAGGCAGGGCAGGGCAGGGCAGGCCAGAGCCAGGACCCAAGCCATCGTCCTTACCTGCCATCCATCCATCCCTCTCAGGGTCAATAACGACCTGCTCATGTGGGAGCCTGCAGACCTGCTCCCCACTTGTGGCCCTGCTGCCCAACCCTCTGGCTTCCCTAGCTCCTCAGGCCTCTGGCATGAAAGCTTCAAGATGTGCAAGTCAGCCTTCAAACTGGGTATGAAGGGGGTTCTGGGGGACCCAAGGGAAAGGGCAGGGGAGGGCTGACCCAGCTTTCCAGGCTCTGTCGGTGACTACTGGCCACCTTGATCTCATGCCAGATTCAGACTCAGATGATGAGGATGTCCACTTCTCAACAAGGGCATCAGGTGCCGCCCAGGTTTCTGCCCCTGCGCCCCAGAATCGCCAGTCGCAGAGCACCTTCTCTACACTGGTGACAGTGCTGAAGGGTAGAATCACAGCCCTCTGTGAGGCCAAGGTGAGGGCAGTCCTGGCCAAGTGAGCCCCAAGCCCTCTAGATATGCAAGGAATAAACATGAACCTCCAGGGGCACAAGGGAAGTGGGAATGTCAAGTGGTCAGCAGTATGCACCTGTGGCCCTGACCCACATGTGCCAGCCCATGTATCCCATTGTGCCCAGCAGCCACTTACTAGCTGTCCTTGTAAAACCCCATGGGGTGGGTGAAAATGGGCCCCATTTGTAACCAGAAGGATGCTGGGCAGAGATGTTTCTCCTTTGGCAAAGAGGCAGGTGCTGCCAGGGCCCGGGGAACTGTAGGTAGGGTTCCTGGGGAGGCCCTGGGAGCTATGGGGCAGTGGGTGAAGCCGGGTATGTTCCCTCCGCAGAATGAGAGTGGGAAGCGGCTAGAGGGCATGCATGGTGAGATGGTGCTGGATGTGGAGCATGGCACCCTCTTCAGCGTGTCTCAGTACTGTGGCCAGCCAGGGCTTGGGTACTTCTGCCTGGAGGCTGAAAAGGCAACACTCTTCCACCGAGGTTTGTGAGCTGGTGCTGGTTGCTGCTGTGTCCTTAGGGCTTAAGTGGAGTGGGTAGCCAGTACCTGGCAAGGGGCTCACAAAATCTCTTCCCAGCGGCCATGGACGACTACATACTGCCCAGTCACCTGCACCTGCCCAGCTTTGCCCCCCCAGCTCACCTGGCCCCAACCATCTACCCATCCGAGGAAGGGGTGATTGAGCAGGGAGCCTCAGGCCGCAAGGGCCAAGGGCATGGCACCCCCATGCTGACCACTGCTGTGCGCATTCATTTGGACCCCCACAAGAACATCAAGGTATGGCTTCCCCCTGGGCACTTGTCCCTCGGGCTGAGTAGCTGCCTCTGCTGTGCATGTGAGTGCTCTATTCCTCACACTGACTGCAGGAGTTCCTGGTGACACTACGACTGCATAAAGCCACGCTACGCCATTACATGTCCCTGCCTGAACAGAGCTGGCACTCTCAGGTAAGCAAAAAGGTGCCTTGGACCTTGAACTTTTGGTTTGGGTGGACAGGTCAGGGGGGCCAAAGGGACCAGTGTGAAGAGCCAAGCCTGGGCCAGAGTATCTAGAAAGGGATGTGATGGGCAATGGGGAGTTGGGGGAGGCTATCTGTGCTCACCTTTACCCTACCCTGGAAGCTGTTGGAGTTCTTAGATGTGCTGGACGACCCTGTGCTGGGCTACCTGCCCCCAACAGTCATCACCATCTTGCACACACACTTGTTTTCCTGTGCTGTCGACTACAGGTACCCAGGCTGCCCGGGATGGGTGGGGTGAGGGTGGGGCAGGGCTTCTGGTATAAGGAGTTCACCCCAGCCCACATGTGACCTCTCCACCCCAGGCCCCTCTACCTCCCAGTGCGTGTCCTCATCACTGCTGAGACCTTCACACTCTCCAGCAATATCGTTATGGACACGTCGACCTTCTTGCTCAGGTATGTGGGCTGTAGCCGCTGCCGCCTACTACATGTGCCAGGCTCTCTCTGACCCTTCCCTCAGAAACACATTATTTTACTTGATTTGAGGAGACCTGGGCACCCCAAATCCATGTTTTTTTTGTTTTTGGTGGAACCAAGGATCGAACTGAGGCCCTTGAGCTTGCCAGGGAAGTGCTTATTGCACTGAGCCATCTCCCCAGCCCTCAAACCCATCTTAAAAGCATGCATGAGTTCTGTCTGACCTCACTTCTTTTTTTTTTTTTTTTTTGGCTTTTTTGAGACAGGGTCTCACTATGCAGTTCAGGCTGGCCTTAAGCTCACTTTGTAGCTCAGGCTGGTCTCGAACTCACAACAATCCTCCTGCCTCAGCCTCCCGAGTGCTGGGATTACAGGCATGCGCCACCACGCCTGGCTTGACCTCACTTCTTGAGTTTGTCCAGAGGATTAAGAAAAAGGGAGTAGACTGCCTCTGTAGTACAGTTCAGCCCAGTCCAAACCAGCACAGGGGAAAAGGTCAGTGGCAGAGCACAGATGCAGCCTATGTGAGGCCCCAGTTTGATCTTCAGCACCACAAAAAAAATTAAACACTCAGTGACAGCATAAATGGTCAAATCACCGAGTAATGGTCATTCCTGCGTTGCTGGGTGGGAGATTACAGCCACTAAGCAGAGTTGAAGAATAATACAGTAAGGGCAAATAAAAGAATTCACATGTGTTGCTGTGCATGTGACTGTAATCATTATGTACTGCAAACATGAACTAAAAATAGTTAGCTGCCTCAAAAAAAAGTAACATATGTATAGTATGACAAGTAGTATTCTGAAAAATAGGATACAAAACTACATTATCTTTTTTTTCAATGTATTTGGTACGTGGTCTCACTATGCAGCTCAGACTTGTAGTGGTCCTCCTGTTTTCAGCCTCCCCAGCACTGGGATTACAGTCATGCACCACCACACCTGGGCTCAGTGATGGGCTCAGTGCACCCACGGGGCAGGGCCACCACAGCATTTGGTGTTGGGGATCCAACTCTGGTCCCTGCCTTTACCTAAGCAGGAGCTTAGTCCCATTTGCTTTTCTATCTTTTTAAGACAGGGTCTCCTTACTTAGTTCAGGCTGGCCTTGAGCTCACTTTGTAGTGATGATCCTCCTTCCTCATTTCTCTGAGTGCTGGGATTATAGGCATGTGCCACTATGCCCAGCCAAGACTACTTTTTTTTTTTCGTGGCCATCTCAGCCTGCCCTGGGGGCAGGGCTGGCATGGCATGTCCTGCAGGGTCAAACCACCATCCCTGCACTTTCCTAACCTTGCCTAAGCAGGCACTTTAGTTCACGGAGCTATCTCACCGGGCCCCATGACTACATATTTTTTAAAAGATGTTTATGAAGGAGTATGTGTGCACACACATGTACCTGATCACATAGAAAAATCTGGAAAGAATGAGGGAGATTAGGTGTGGTAGCACAGGCCTGTAATCCCAGTGCTTGGGAGACTAAAAACAGGGTCACTATGAGTCCGATCTATGTAGTGAGACCCTGTAGACCCCATACTGAATACATTAAAAAAAGAGGGTGTAGTGGCACATCCATTAATGCTGGAATGTGTGAAACAGGCAGGAGGGTTGCAAGTTCAAGGCCAGCCTGGGAGGCTTAGCAATTTAAGACTGGGTGTATAGCTTATTGCCAAGGCCCTGAGTTCAATTCCCATCACTATAAAACATGACAAAAATGGGTTTATTTTAAAAGAACAGTAAATAAATGCTGCTGTAGTTGCCCTCCTCCTCTTCCACCCTGGGGTTAGGAGCCCTAAAAGGTGGTGGAACCCCTTGAGCTGCTCGCAAATGAGTGAATACCTATGCCTGGGTCTGCTACACTGTGCCCACAGTACAGGCGAGACCACTGAGACAGGGCTTTTTCTGTGGGCTTGGGTCCCTCACCTCTCCTGGTGCTCCCCTGCCCGGCCTGGCTGCTGTGGAGCTGCCACCTGCAGTGGCTCCCGGGCCCCTCTCAGCCCTGTTCCCCACCAGGTTCATCCTCGATGATTCTGCTTTGTACCTGTCGGACAAGTGTGAGATGGAGACACTGGATCTCCGGCGAGGTGGGCAGTGCCCAGCCCCCAACACTGTGTGGGTGGGGCGACAGTCCTGCTACATACAGCCACTCAGACAGTATGGCCCTGGGTCCCTGCTTCCCCCACATATGCCCACATCCCCCAGCCACATGAGGACATACCCCAATTCAGCCCCTCAGAGGTGGCTGCATGGGCAGGCCTGAGTCCAAGGTGGCCATGGGAACCCTTCTCCTTCTCTGCGGCAGATTATGTCTGTGTCCTGGATGTTGACCTCTTGGAGCTGGTGATCAAAACCTGGAAAGGGAGCACAGAGGGCAAACTGGTGAGTGTCTGTCACTGGGCTAGAGAACCTAGGGTGGAGGGGTATCAGGGAGCCTGCCCTTTCTTACCTGCTGGGTGGCAAGAGCACTCTGTATGCTGAAAGGCTGAGAGATTGCTGCCTTGCCACCAGAGGGCAGCTGCAGACAGAGCATGGCCTCTGGAATGTGACAGCATCTGGGTCCTGGGTTTTCACATTCTGGAAGTGAGATAACAGGCCCTGTCTCTGGGCCCAGGAACCCTCTGGTGCTAGGGTGGGGGTAGAGAGGTGGCCTTCCTTAAGCTTTTTTTTTTTTTTTTTTTTTTTTGCGGAACCTGGGATTGAATTTAGGCCCTTGTGCTTGCCAGGAAGCACTTATCCTACTGAGCTATCTCCCCGGCCCCACTGTTAAGCCCTTATTCTGGGTTCAGTTTGCATATATCTGCAGTAGGGATACCAGGAAGGCTCACTTCAGACCTGGCCCACCTCTCTTTGAAGCCCCTCCAGGGGACAAGGGGCCTATACTCATGCCACCCCCACCTCCACTCCTACAGAGCCAGCCACTGTTTGAGCTGCGCTGCTCCAACAATGTGGTGCACATACACAGCTGTGCTGACTCCTGCGCCCTGCTGGCCAACCTGCTCCAGTATGTAATGAGCGCAGGCGACCTGCATCCCCAGCCCCGGCCCCCCAGCCCCACGGAGATCGCCGGCCAGAAGGTACAGGTGAGGCCTGGCCACAGAGGCTACCAGAGCTTGGCCAGGCCCCTCCCCTGTATGGCCCTCAGGGCCTGGGGTTGGGGGATCCCTAGGGCTACTGTGCTTTGGGGACAAGGCTTGAGGTTATCGCTCTCCACCTCCTGCTCAGCTTTCTGAGAGCCCTGCCTCCTTGCCTTCCTGTCCCCCGGCGGAGACAGCCCTCATCAACCAGAGGGACCTGACTGATGCTCTCCTGGACACTGAGCGCAGCCTTCGGGAGCTGACACAGTCCTCAGGTGGGACAGGGGCATTTTGGTGGACAGTTGACACAGCACCCACCACACTATCCCCTTAAACTGGCCTGTCTCCCATAGGTGACCCACTTTCTCAGGCCTCACCTGTCTCTGTCTACCTGTTTCCTGGTGAACGGAGTGGTGCCAAGTCCCCTTCGCCTCCTCCTGGGGGCCCTTCTGACAGCTTAGGGTCCTGCCCTGAGGCCACAGATGATGACAAGGAAGAGGAGGGGGATGGAGACACCCTGGACAGTGACGAGTTCTGTATCCTAGACGCACCTGGCCTGGGCATCCGAGTATGTGGCATAGAGGCCGGCTCAGATCCTGCCTTCTAGATGTGTGTGTGTGTGGGGGCAGGTGTCAGGCTGTTTTCCATGGTTGATGAGCTCATTTAGGAATCCCATCACAAGAGAAACTGGGAAGGGTACCCTCAGCACTGGGCTGTGGCCTCCAGAGTAAGAGGAGGCCAGAATCCAAATCTAAGGGGATGGAAGAAGGGAAGGGAGTCTGGACTGGCAGGAGCCAGGGGCTCTGACCACTGACAACAGGTTGTAGGGATGGTAGCCCAAGAGGGCCATCTTCTGTCAAAAACAGACACATAAGAGAGGGAGAGATAAAGATAACACAGAAACAGGAGCTAGGACGGGAGAACTGGGCTGCGACTGTCTCTATGCCACACGTCTTTACACCTCTCTGGCCTCCTCCTGGCAGCCCCGAGACGGAGAGCCAGTGGTGACGCAGCTGCACCCAGGCCCCATCATCGTGCAGGAAGGACATTTCTCCCGGCCGCTGGGCAGCACAGACCTGCTGCGGGCACCTGCCCACTTCCCAGTGCCCAGCAGCCGTGTGGTGCTACGTGAGGTCTCCCTGGTCTGGCACCTCTATGGGGGCCGAGACTTTGGCCCCCATCCTGGCCACAGGTGAGGTGGGGAGGGTGGTGCAGGCAGCAGCTGGAGGTGGAGGCTGGGCCGCTGATGACCTTAAGCCTCACACACCCCATGCTGGCCTCAGTTGCTTTGTCTTTGCCTTCTCTGCCTCCTAGGACAAGGCTGGAGAAGGTCCCTAGCCTTCACTGAAAGGCCTACAGCGGGGACAACACAGGGGTTCCTCTTATCAGCTTGTCCCCTATCCCTTTTCCCAGAGCAAGAGTTGGCCTCACAGGCCCTAGGGGCTCCCCTTCGCGCGGCTCTGGCTCCAATCGGCCCCAGAACTCATGGCGAACACAGGGTGGCAGTGGGCGGCAGCACCAAGTCCTCATGGAGATCCAGCTCAGCAAGGTAAGGTTTGTGTGGTTATCAGCCTGCATGTCCCAGTGAGCACAGCAAGCAGGAGAGCCCGAGGCCATTTGGATTTTGGTATAGTGAGGCAGGAATCCCTGAGGTCTGGGAGCCCTGTTTCACCTGGCACAGGTGGTGGGTGGTAAGAAAGAGCCAGGCACTGGGTGGCAGAGAGAACCACAGGCTTGGGTTCACCTCTCATTGGACTGTGGATGGAGCCCTGCAGTAAGTAGGTTTCAGCCTGAAGTTGCACAGAGGGCCCCACCTTCTGAAGGTGCTGAAGGCCAGTGCTGGACTACCTGAGGAACTGCTGGGGACAAGCGACTGCACATGGGGCTGTTGGGAGCAGCAAGGGACAGCACTGAACCAGGGCTTGCTGAGACCTGGCAGGAACCAGCAGCTGCCTAGGAGGAGAGGGAGGGCTCCTTGTAGAGGGCGCATCGGTCAAAGGCCTGAGGATGACAGCCATACAGAGCAGGGGCAAGGGCGGGATTGCAGGGAGATCAGGGCCTGCTAGGCCGGGACTGGGAGTGTTTGGAGTGTTGTTCAGGGAAGGGTGTGGAGATAGGGCACCCTGGATAAGGACAGGGTAGAACTTCTGGCCACAGATCAGGCTGGGGCATTTAAGGTGAGGCAATGGCTGTGGAAATGGGGGCTGGAAGATATAGGGAACAGGTCCAGTTCAGTGTGCCAAGTGGAGTTTGATGGGGATGAGACAGCCACATGGAAGCTGAGGTAGCAGCCAGATGTGGACTGGGTGGGGCAGGGGCAGGATAAGGAGAGTTGAGCCTTCAACTTCAGGCCTCACTGTGGGGCCCCACAGGTGAGCTTCCAACATGAGGTGTACCCAGAAGAGCCAGCAGCTGATCCTGCTCCAGGCCAGGAGGTGGAGGAGAGGCCGCTGTCTCGCCAGGTGCTCATTGTGCAGGAGCTGGAGATCCGAGACCGGCTTGCCTCCTCCCAGATCAACAAGTTCCTGCATTTGCACACTAGTGAGCGGCTGCCTAGGCGCACCCACTCCAACATGGTGCGCGAGGGGTCCAGGGTTCCACACATGCTTGTGTGGGTGGGGGGCATTGCTGGGCTGGGCACCCACAGCTGGCCCTCTGCCCTTAGCTCACCATCAAAGCGCTGCACGTAGCTCCCACCACCAACCTGGGTGGACCTGAGTGCTGTCTGCGCATCTCACTGATGCCCCTGCGGCTCAATGTGGACCAGGCAAGTGGGCAGGGGAGTGCAGAGCTGGATGTGACACACATATGCCATCCCCAGGCCTCTTGACCTTGCTCCTGCAATTTTTCCTGCAGGATGCCCTCTTTTTCCTCAAGGACTTCTTCACTAGCCTAGTGGCTGGCATCAACCCAATGGTCCCAGGGGAGACCTCGGAGGGTGAGAAGCTGGGCCAGGGCAGGGAGGATAGGTACCCAGCCAGCCCTGGACCTGTCTAATCTGACACCTCCTCAGCTCACCCTGAGACCCGGGGCTGGCCGGGCAGCCCCCAGGAAGGACAGCCCAAGAGCATGGAGATGAGCAACTCACAGGAGGGTCCCAGTAGTGGACACAGCTCTGCTGAGCAGCAGCCCATCTACTTCAGGTAGGAATGAGGGTAGGGGTGAGGGCTGGGGCACAGGTAACCAGGTCCATGACCAAAAGTTCGTTGTCCCTGCCCCTGCAAGGGAGTTCCGCTTCACATCTGAGGTGCCCATATGGCTGGATTACCATGGCAAGCACGTCTCCATGGACCAGGTGGTAAGCTTCAGGCTCTGGGGCTCCCAGCTCTATAAGGCTATGGCCATGTCTTCCTTGGCACAGGGCTTGCCCTGGTCTCTGGTTCCCGATTCCCATGTCCCATCACACACCCAGATCCCTTGATTCCCCAGGGCACCTTCGCAGGCCTCCTCATCGGCCTGGCCCAGCTCAACTGCTCTGAGTTGAAGCTAAAGCGCCTCTGTTGCCGGCATGGGTAAGTCCCCCACGCCCTGCCTCTGCACAGCCCTGACCTTTCCTTGGCTCTGCTTCTCACTGGTTTTGTAACCAAGTCATCAGCTCCCCCAGGGCCTCATTTTCCCCTTTGTAAAATGGGCACAGTCACTGCCCTGAACACAGCCAGAAGAGACTAGGGAGCATTGGGGGCCCTAGCACTTGGCACACAGGTACTCAGTCCTCCTCGTGCCTACCTCTCCCTGTGCGGCCTTACCCCACCTCCCTTCTCTTTGCTCCCTCCCAGGTTACTGGGTGTGGACAAAGTGCTGGGCTATGCTCTCAATGAGTGGCTGCAGGACATCCGCAAGAACCAGCTGCCTGGTCTGCTGGGAGGCATCGGACCCATGCATTCTGTTGTCCAGCTCTGTGAGTGTTTGTGTTTGAAAGCTCTTGAAACTCCCATTCAGCTTGGACCATCTAGAAAATGCCACTAGGAAAGGAGGCAGATGG
The DNA here is from genome assembly GCA_004027165.1 of Ctenomys sociabilis. Lineage (NCBI taxonomy): Eukaryota > Metazoa > Chordata > Mammalia > Rodentia > Ctenomyidae > Ctenomys > Ctenomys sociabilis. Next base: position 29,422 of record PVKA01017012.1, on the reverse strand, counting down.
GCCAGGGATGGTGAGTAGGAGCAGGGCAGCTTCTGCTATCTGACAACCCTGTCCCTGCATTCAGTCCAGGGGTTCCGAGACCTGCTGTGGTTGCCCATTGAGCAGTACAGGAAGGATGGGCGCATCATGCGGGGGCTGCAGCGTGGGGCCGCCTCCTTTGGCTCATCCACAGCCTCCGCTGCCCTGGAACTGAGCAATAGACTGGTCCAGGCAATCCAGGTAAGGGCACAGAGAAACTGAGCCCAGCGAGCTCTGTCCTTAGAAGCTCCACCAGAGGGCCCACCCCAGCCAGCTGTAGTACAGGGAGGGGCTCTGGCTGGGAGGGTTGTGGCTCTGACCCCTGGGGCAAAGGGGTCTGGCCCAGGAGGCCGGAGTATGGATAGGCACTGTGGCCTCATGGTCCCTCTGAGTGGTGGCTCCCAATGGCCAGGGGCTCTCCTAGAAGGCACAGCTCAGTAGTCTCAAGGCAAGCTGTGTTGGTGGCACCCAGGAAGAACCCACCAAGGTGTGTGCAGCAGCAGGAAGAAGAATGGGAGTTGATACAGCAGGAAAGTCCTCTTGAGCTGTGCCCTGCCTGGGCAGTGGATTTGGGAAGGTGGAAGAACATGAGTGAGGTCGAGGGATACCAAGTCCCTGCTGGCGAGGCCTAGGGAGCACAGATGCCTTGCTCATCTCCTTATCCAGCTCTCCATGTCTTTCAGGCTACGGCTGAAACAGTTTATGACATCCTGTCCCCGGCTGCTCCTGTCTCTCGCTCACTACAGGACAAGCGCTCTGCACGAAGACTGCGCAAGGGCCAGCAGCCCGCTGACCTCCGAGAGGGCGTGGCCAAGGCCTACGACACTGTGCGGGAGGTGAGCGCCCCAGCCCCGCACCTGTTCTCACCCTGAACCCCTCCTCAGACCTCAGCACTGACCTCTGACCTCCACAGGGCATCCTGGACACGGCTCAGACCATCTGTGATGTGGCGTCACGAGGCCATGAACAGAAGGGGCTGACAGGTGCCGTGGGGGGTGTAATCCGCCAGCTGCCCCCAACTGTGGTAAAGCCACTCATTGTGGCCTCCGAGGCCACATCCAACCTGCTCGGAGGGATGCGCAACCAGATCCTGCCCGACGCCCACAAGGACCATGCCCTCAAGTGGCGCTCAGAGGAGGCCCAGGACTGAGCAGAGCTCCAGGACCGCTGTGCTGGCCCACTCCAGGGCTGCACCCGCTCTGTGCCTCCTAAGAGCTGCAGCCCATGGGGGGCAGATTCAGGCCCCTCGGGACAGCCACTGTGAAGGACACTGCTCGTTGCCAAATCGGTCATGAGAGAGGGACCTGCTGCCTGGGGCCTTGGCCCTATCTGCACTTTTCTTCTGGGGCAAAGAACTCTGCCTTCCCTGCCACAGGCCCCACAGCTGCCTCAACCCAGGATGGAGGATTTTGGACCCTCAGGCCCAGCCCCACTCAGCCAAGTGTGTCTGTCTTTTGGGGAGTTAGAGACAGACACCGTGGGGGTCGGGGTGTTATTTTTAAACTCTGTGAGCGTGTGGGTCAGTGTCTGCATGAAGTGGAATAAACTGCCCACCACCAGCCCCTCTCCTGGGTCCTGTATGCCTGTGCCCAGCACCTCCCTGTCACCACCTGGACACAACACTGCCCCAGCCTTCTGCCCATACCCGACTCCTTTTTGCTCTGGGCTCCACCCTGCCACCATCCAAAGGGACTGTCACCTGGGCACCTCTGAGTGGCAGAAGCTAACTGAATCTCACCCTTAGCCCTAGGAGCTGCTTTACCAGCCATTGCTTGCTGAGTCCTTGAGACCATAGGATCCCTGTCAGCCTCTGCCCTTGTGCATCTGGAGGCTGTACTCTGGGTCTTTGAGCCTCTGTTTCCTGGTGTACCCTGCCAGCTAATGAGGGTCAGAACTGTCAATGAGGCTGAGCCCTGGGGTGTATGTACCATCCCCAGCAGTACCCTTTGGGGTGATGGGGCTTAGAGGTGCTGGTGTCAGAAGATCCTGATTGGTCCTTGCCCAGAGGGCCCCATGGGGCCAGGAAAACACTCACCCCCACATCAATCACTTCTTGATTCCTGTGAACAAAAGAGGGAGCTCATCTATCTACCAAACTCTGTACTAGAGGTGAGTGGTCCCCTGGGGAAGTTACCAGGTTAGGAGAGAATCCAAACCTTGCTGTTCCCCTCCAGAGCGCTGAAGCTAGCCAACCACTCACACTCCTGGGTGCTGTGCCTGGGTAGCTTCCTGCAGACCCCACCCCTGCAGGTGGAAGCTATTTGAGGAAGAGCTAGGTACAGTGAAAAGGCAGAAGCTTCATTCTGGCACACCTTAGGTCCTGGCTGCCCATGACCAGAGATAAAGATCAAGAAGGGGGGACAGCTAATGTGATGCCACCAGGGGAGGCAGGTGGGGCCCAGTCTGATGCTTTCTGGGCCCGCCCAGCTGCCCGGGCACAGTCCAGCTTTCTGCCCTTTGAACTCTGACCAGTATTGATGGCCAGGGCTAATGATTAACCACAACAGGGGCTGGGCCAACGGCTCAAAAGGTGCTGGGCCCAGGGTATCCCCACTTCCTCCTTGTACTCTTGAGGCCAGCCAAGCACCCAGGTAAGAGACATCTGGACACTCTGCATCCCCTGTGCCCTGAGTGCTCCAGGGCACAGGTATCTTCCTTCTGAGCCACCAGCCCTTCTGAGTGAGAAAGGATAGGACATGGGTGACCCTGGGCCAGTCCTTTTCTGTGCCTCCATTTCTGCCTAGGGATAAGGGAACCACAGTGTCAGCTCTGAAAGCTGCCTAGTATTGTGGGCCCAGGACTCCTGATCAACTGGTATGTCCATTAGGACCCCACAGGGCAGGAAATCAGTCCTGCCCAGGCTCTAGGACTGCTGGGCGGGCTTGTGGCGGGTCTGATTCCAGCTCTGGCATCTTTGCATTCGGGAGTGGGTCTTGCCCTGTAGTCCAGGGCAGCCTTGAGCTGGCTATGCTCCCCTGGCTGGCCTTGAGCCCACAATCCTACTGCCTTAGCCTCCTGAGCACTGGGATCACCGGCACGTGCCTCCACACCCAGCTTGGCCTCTTCATTCCCATGCCACCTCCCTGCAGGGGGAAGGAATTCTGCCCAAGTGCCCCATCCTACCTCTAGCATACCAGGAATAAGGCAATACTCATGAACCAAGGGTCTGCACTGTGACTGTAGCTTCTGCCTCTCTGGGCCTTTCCTACCTGTTTCAGAGGGGGTTATTGCCCATGCCCAGCACCATAGCTTCCTTTTCTCTTGAGAATCTCTCTGGGTCTAGGCAGGACACAGCACCTGTCACTGAAGCTTCAGACAAAAGCCAGTGGGAGGGGGTAAGGCACACTTTCAAAAGGTCCACTCCTTTGCCTGTACTCTGCAGAACTGGCTAGCAGCTCCTTTCCACAGGGACAGTGAGAGCAGATCGAGCAAGGTAGGTGCTACCTGGCAGACCAGGCCAGTGTGAAGACTGGCCTGGGAAGCCCTGGTGTGCATAGGAGGGGCCAGCAGTGGCTCTGAGCTCAGCTCCTTGCTGGAAGACCTCTGGGTTCAAGATGGGCAATGGTTCACTGCCCTGCCCTTAGCATCTGCTGATAGCTGTGGACATCTGTATTTGTTCTCTATTTGCAGTGGTGGATATAGAAGCCAGGGTAAGGACTCTGCCACCAAAAGTCACCCAGCCTATAGCATCTCTCAAGTCTGTCCTCCTGCCCCCTATACCTCTCTGTCCCTGTCTCTTTCCTGTTCTCTGCCCATCCCTTGTGATCTCCTTCCTGGGAACCCTCTGCCTCAGCCCCTTTCTTGGTCCCTTCCCGCCCCCTGCTGGCCTTTCTGTCCAGCTTTCTGGACAGCACACCTTCCCAAAGGAGGGCATCCGGTGGCACCTTGAGAATGACAGGTTCCCAGATGTCCCTTTCTGTACCCCATCCCCATGGCTGCGGCAGGGAGGGTGGGCAAAGGGCAGAGGGTGGAGGCTGCAGCGGGAGCCCAGCGAGTTCTCACTGGGAAGGAAAAGAGGAAATGAAAGGATGTGGGGTGGGAGTGTGTGCAGTGCTGAGTGGGCAAAGGCTGCCCAGGAGCTGTAAAAGGAGCCACTCCTGGCTTTATGAGGCAGCTTGATCCTGGACTTCGCCCAGGAGGGTGTTGGCACCAGACAGGGTGCCAGGTGTGGGCCCCCTATGATAAGGAGCCTCAATAAAGATGACCAAGGACTGGGGCCCAAGCAGACCAGGGGCCAGCAGGCATCTGCGGGGCACCCAAGGCTCCTGCCTGAGGGTTGGTGCCAGGCCAGCAGGGCCTGACCTCCAATGGGCTCCCACCCCCTGTAACAGCAACTCCATGTGGAAGTGCCCACTGGTTCCAGTGGGGCTGCTGTTATCTGGGGCGGGGGCCCAAATCCACAACCGAGAGGCAGCGGCCACGCAGCAGGCCAGCAAGATCTTCATGGTGACGTCCTTGGCCCAGGGTGGCAAAGGGTGGAGGGCTGCGGAGACCGAGTGCACAGGGCTCTGACCTATGAATTGACAGCCAGTGCTCTTGCCTCCTCTCTGGCTGCCAATTCCATAGGTCACAGGTATGTTCGCCTCAATGCCAGCCGCTGGGACCTGCAAGGGCAGGGGTGAGGTGGGGCAGGGCAGGGGTAGCAGGGTGGGGGTATCCAGGGGTCACTGAAGACTTTGCCCCCTGGCACTATACACAAGGCCCCTCTCCCCTTCGCACCCTTCCACCTCTCCTTTGGTGAGCCTAACCTGCCTTTCGGCCCAGCCTGTGCTGTTCCCTCTGCCCCACATGCTTCACTGCTTTGTTCCCAGGCTCCCTATTGTTACATCTCAGCCAGGAAGTCTTTTTTTGTGTGTTTTGTTTTGAGACAGAGTCTCACTATACAGTTCAGGCTGGCCTAGAACTCACCAATATCATCCCCTCAGTGCTGGAATTACAGGCATGTGACACCATGGCTGGCTGTATTTTCAGTCTCATTAAATTGTTGCTAAACTGCCCATACTGGGTTTGAGCTCAAGGTCTCCCTCAGCCACTCATGCTTTAGGGTTATAGGTACAGGCCACCATGCCCAGCTTCCAGGAATTCCTGTTGCACTTGATCTTCAAGCCTACCTGGGCACCCCAAGTTCCCTGCTTCCTTGAGCTCCTCAGGGAGGCCAGTGCAGTTTGGACTTGTACTTCCATTGTCCCCATCACCTTGAACTGGGCCCCTACATGGAAGGGCCAAACCATATGCTCCAGGACCAGCATTTGCTAAGCAGATCCCCAGCCTGGCTTCTGCCATAGGAAGCAACCCCTCCTCATCTTTAGTGCAGCCTTGAAGGGCAGGCTTTGTCAGATACCCCTACCAAGGGTGGGGACCTAAGCCACCTGTCCCTTTCAGAGGCTGCTCTTACCTCTTCCTGTCAGCCTCATCTGCCTGGGGTGCAGCCTGGACCCCAGGTACTAAGTGACTGGGGAGTAGAGTCAAGAACAGCCCTGCCTATGTCTGCCTTCTTCCATAAAGGCAAAACTCCAGCCTTTGCTCATCCAGTGAGGTTCTGGAAAATTTTTCATATCACAAAAACATTTCTGCTGGAAAAAATAAAATTTTAAACTGCTTAATAACAGGAATGAATGACTGAGCTCTTTCTGTGTGCCAGGCACTAACACTCATCCCTTGGGATCCCTCTGGTACCCTTGCAAGAGAGCTTGCAAGCCTCCCTCCTCAGGTCTCAGGGCACAGGCCTCCCCAGGGCTGGGAGCACTGCTAAAGTCAGAGCAGGTGGGACAGGCTCCCTCCAAGGACCTCCACTGCAGCAAATAACTGGCCTCAACTTGGCCCTTTTCCATGAGTAGTACCTTCACTCCCACTGCCCCACTCCTTGGCATCCCCGAGCCCCATCTGCCCAGCTGAGGCCCAGCTTAAAGGCCTCCCAGGCCACAAAGCCCCCCGCTATCCTGCAGAGCCTGCACTTCTACCTGCAGCCAGCTCTGGGTGGTGGGCTGCAAAGACCAGAGTATGGGCCCTGCCCATACCCTTATCTCTCTCCCTGCAGAGCTAAGGAGTTCTGTGCGCTTATCTTACCCCACACTAGTCTCAGACTTCCTGAGAGCAAAGTCTACCAGTTACTCATCTTCTCCAGCCCGGCTCCCTACTCTCCACACAGTAGGTGTTCAGCAAATAGCAGACACTGTACTCTGACCTTTCTGTGGGTGTGGGGCCCCAGGCCTGAGGCACTGGTTTGGGGTTGAAGGGGGGTAGTGGGCAGTCCCTAGCCCTGGGTTTCCTTCTCCACCTGCCTCTACCCAACTCTTGTCCCACAAAACATCCCAGTTGGGGGCAAAGGCAGATTCAGCTCCCTGAAACCTGGCCCCCTGACCTTCACTAACCAGTGAGTGACCTTTTCCAAGGGTCCTGTGGGCCCCTGGCAGTGGCAGTCATTGCCTGTGTTTCCTGCAGTCTTACACACAAATGCACCTTGGAGAATGGGTTACACCTGTGAACAGAGGTGCCTGGGGTGGAACCAGGCTCTGTGGAGTAGTCAGCACGTTGCGGTGTCGGAAGGCCCAAGGCAGGCCTTTCATTGCAGCACATCTGTGAAACAGTGACCAGTGACACTGTCCTGAATTGAGTCCCAACTGATTCTTAAAGGACCAAGGGGCAAGGCATGGCCAGAGTCTAGAAAGCTAAACCAAGAAAGATTCCCAAGACCAGGCCTGCCGGTACATTCCTGACATCCCAGTACCTGAGAGGCTGCGGCAAGAGGATCACAAGTTTGAGCCTAGCCTGGGCAACTCAGATGATTTAGATCCTGTTTCTAAATAAATAAATAATAATAATGGGGTGAGGATGTCACTCTGTGCAAAGTATCACACACAGGGGCTGGCCAGATAGCTCAGCAGATTAAAGTGCCTACTCAGGCAGAAGCAGGGACCAGAGTTTGAGCCCCTGCATGCCCTGGTGGCCCCACCCCAGAGGTGTGCCAACACAGCCACTGAGACTGGGTGTGGTGGCATGCACCTATGTTCCCAGCGCTAGAGAGGCTGAAAGCAGGAGAATCTTTTGAGTCCAATCAGTGTAGTGAGACCCCGTACTACAGTTTTTTTTTTTTTTTTAAAGTATGAGACAGACAGAGATATTCTGTGGCGGGGGAGATGGCTCAGTAGAATAAGCACTTCCCTGGAAAGTGAAAGGGCCTGAGTTCAATCCCTGGCTCAGGTGGGCGGGGAGAAAAGAAAAGAAAGAGAGATCCTGAGAGAGGTGAACAGGAGCTCAATTTTTTCTACAGCAGAGCCTGGAAATAAGCCACAGTCACAGATACAGAATCCCTGGACTCTCACCCTTACAACTTGCTCCCTGCACTATCCGCTAGGGGGCGCGCTGCCCACTGCTCTGCCAGCCTGCTGTCCTCAGCACTGCCTGAGCAGCGCCTGGCGTCTCCAGGGATTCTCTGCCTAGTGCCAGTGTACCTGTATAGCAGCCACGCAGGTGGAGAAAGGACCACCTGACCCGCAGGACTCCCAGACATGTCCTCACGAGTCCCCAGAGCAGCACAGTCCTGCTGTGATGGTACAGTGAATGCTCCTTTCCAGTCTCTGAGGTTAATTCCCAGCTCCACAGCCCCAAATACTCTGCTTCTTTTGCATGTTTTTTATTTCTCTGCATATTTTATTGCTGTTTCTTTTCTTTTTATTCTCCCAGTATTGATGATTGAATCAAGGTCCTCCGAGCACATCCTCAGCTTTTTAATTTTAATTTTTTGTCTTTTTGAGACAGGGTCTCTCTATGCAGTTCAGGCTGGCCTTAAGCTCACTTTGTAGCTCAGGCTGGCCTCCAACTCACAACAATCCTCCTGCCTCAGCCTCCTGAGTGCTGGGATTACAGGCCTGCGCCACCACACCCGGCTTAATTTTTATTTTGATATAGGTAGTCCACGTTGCTACATAGTCCAGGTCAAGCTTTAAACATACATTGCTCCTGTCTTAGCCTCCCAGTGTACTTGGATTACAGATGGGGCTGCTGTGTCCTTCTGATCCCATATGGCTCTGAAGCCCTGGTTCCTGCACTTCTAGCCATTTCTGTAGAGCTCTGTTGCATGAATAGGAGACAATTTACTTTTTCCTTTTTACAATAAATGGTCTTCGCCTCTCCTGCCCAGGGTGACCAGGAGCAAAGCTGCAGTGAGTGTTGCAATGCACCAGATTCCAGTCTCAGCCCTTCTCCAGGCACTGCTGGGTCACTGGGCAGTGGATGGGAGGCTGGCCAGACCACATGGGGCATGCAGGATGGTTACAGACCTTTCTGTTTTTTCTTTTAGACAATTGTGAAACTTCCTGAAAAGTACAATCCATATCCACATAGATGTTTTCTTGTCTTCATCAATTAAAATTTTTGGCAGGGTGTAGAGCAAGCCTGTAGTCTCAGCACTGGGGAGGCTGAGACAGGAGGATTTCAGTGAGTTGAAGGCCAGCCTGGGCTACATAGTGACTTCAAGGTCAGTCTGAAACACAGAGCAAGACCCTGTCTCAAACAAACAAACACAAATAGCTAACACTATTCCATAATATTTGCTTCCTCCCTCTCATTTCCTTCCATACATATTTTTTTTCTGAATCATTAGAGAGTAAGTTACATACCTAGATAGTGACCCTTCACCCTTAAGTATTTCAACACAGATCTCCTTTAAAAAATTACACTTCTTACATAAGCATACAAGTTACCAAATTTAGGCCCACACACACTGTTCAGTGTGCAGTCCGCTCTCAGATGTCACCAAAGTGTCTCCATCAATTGGGATTTTGTTCAGGTTTTGTGGCAGGGTTTCTCCTGTCTTTTTGAAACCATCCTCAGCTTTTACTTTTCGAACACCTTGGTTATTTTCACTGTGTGCATGTGTATGGGAATGGGTGGGTGTGAGTGGTGCTGAGGAGGGAAGACGGGCCTTGTGCATGCTGGGTAAGCTCTCTACCACTGAGCTACATCCCCCGCCTTACCTTGGTAATTGTTTTTTCATTTTATTTATTTATTTCTGGCAGAAGCAGGGATTGAACTCAGGTCTTTGCATTTGCCAGGGAAGTGCTTATTCAACTGAGCCATCTTCCTGGCCCCTTACCTTGGTAATTTTGAAGAGTTAAAATCATTTATTTTGTGAAATGCCCTTCCTCATTTTGCCCCTTTCCAACCAAAAATAGGGAAATGTGTTCATTCTATAAAATTTAGACCAAGAAAAATAAACGAATCACACAGGGCTTGAACTCCACAGTCCCCAGGACCCTGCACTTGGCCCTTAGATTATGCTGCTTCCCAGAAATGCCACAGTGGTGTGTGTGTGTGTGTGTGTGTGTGTGCGTGTGTGCGCGCGCGCGTGCGTGCGCACGTGCAGTGTAGGCACTGACTGAAATCCCTTCTGGTTTTTGGAACTTCGTGGTCACTTTAGATCCCTCCATGTTCTTCTCCAGCCCCACATCCTATAACCCAAGATGTTGGCTATCAAGTGGTGTCTCCTTGGCTGGTCAGATAGCTCAGCGGACTAAAGCACCTGCTTAGGCAGAGCGCATTAACCTAGGTTCAATCCCCAGCGTGCCATGCCAGATCCCACCCCGGGACTCACTGAGACAGTGATTGAGACTAGGTGTGGTAGCATACACCTGTAAGTCCAGCGCTTGGGAGGTTGAAAACAGGAGGATCAGTCCCATCTATGTAGTGAGACCCTGTACCAAATACA
>PVKA01017012.1:0-19598 GCA_004027165.1 Ctenomys sociabilis | reverse complement strand
AATCAAGGGATCAAGAGGCTGGGCTTACACAGAGGATGCAGGGCACAATGTGCTCCAAAGCTCATCCAGATTCCTCGCAGCCTTGAGAACGAGATGCTTGTGTCCTTGGTGGATGGCTGTCAGCTCCTAGAGGCTCCGTGTGCCTTTCCAGGTGGGTTCCTCTTTCCCCAGTTCAACAATGACACACTGCCTCCAGTACTTCTAATTTCTGACTTTCTTTTCTGCAACCAGCCAGTTTGGAAAAACTGTTCCCACTCAGATCTTTTATTTTTGCTTTTTATTTATTTATTTATTTTTGTGGAACCGGGGATTTAACTCAGGCCCTTGCGCTTGCCAGGGAAGCATCCACTGAGCCATCGCCCCAGCCCTTGTTTTTTTAGACAGGCTCTGTGCAATTCAGGCTGGCCTTGAGCTCACTTTGTAACAAACAGGCTGGTCTCAAACTCTCAATGACCTCCTGACTCAGCCTCCCGAGTGCTGGGGTTACAGGTGTGTACCACTATGCCTAATTCTATTTTTTCTTTAACAGAGGGTCTCAGCTGCTAAGTTGCCCAGGCTGGACTTGAATACCACCCTCCTGTCTTTCCTTCCTATATGCTAGGACTACAAGTGTGCTTCCCCCAAGTCCCACTGAATGCTCCGCTTTTAAGGAGCTCAGGTGAGCTCAGCCAAGGGCCACAACCTCATGTGTAAGGGCAGCTGCCTGTCTAATACAAACCACCACAGAACCTGGTCCCCCTCATTCACAGGGCTAGGGCTGTTCCCAATGCGTACCCTAGGGTGAGGGCAGTGTGGGGACATCTGTAATGCTGCCTGTCACAGTGACCGAAGGGCCTAGTTTTTGTGGGAGGTTACAGAAAGGGCAGGGACTCAGCTGAAGGAGCAGGATAAAGAGAATGTTCGGAGGTCTCTGTAGCTGTATGCACACATATTGCCCAGGGAAACAAGCACACCTGTCACCTTGGACACAGAGGGCTCAAAGAGGTTTGAAACCATCTTTGTTTTATCACCTGCTCCACCTCACAGCTTCAAGTGGTCAGCTTCTGTAGGTTCAGTTTCCTTCTCTCAGACTAGGCTGCTTCAAGCAGGTTGCTGACAACAGGAGCCTAGCGGTGAGCCTCCAGCCTCAGCCTTCTAAGTGCTAGGATAAAAAGTGTGCACCATGACACACCCCCTCCAGCACTTTTAAAATTGTTCTGAGACAGGGTCTCATGCAATTGTTTGGTTACTCAAGTTGGGCTTGAACTTGTGAGCCTCCTGGCTTGGCCCCACAGAGTGGAAGCATACGTATCTGCATTTTTATTTATTTCTGTGGTATCAGGATCAAACTTGGGGCCTTGCACTTGTGAGGCAGGAAGCATACATATTACAGGTGTGCACCACCATGCTGCCCAGCTAGCTCCCTGGTTCTTGGCAAAGCTACCTCCCTGGTTCTTTACCTTGTTTTAGCAAAGCTGATGTGCAGGCCAAATTTCATTATGACTACAAGAACAAAAACTCATTCTTATACACAAACTCTCTCTATGGAAAGAATGAGCAGCCATTTCTCTAGGGGGAGAAATGTGCTTTTTGGGTTTTCCCAGCCTGATTCTTCTGCCATATTTGGAGAAAAAAATTTTTTTTAAGTTGTCTTCAGGGACGTTGTAGACATGCCCCTGGACCTAGCTCTCAGGGAAGCACATGGATTTCTTGGTGGGAGAGCAAAGAGGCAGGAGACCTTTTTCTCCTAGCCGAGGGCTCGCTCTGAGGAGACAGCAAGCTCCATGTTTCAGATGTGTCTGCTGATAGAAGAGGAAATTGCGGGGTTGGGGGTGGACAGTTTTCTTTTTTTTTTTTTCTACCATCCGGCATGTTCTTTACAGGGTCTCACTATACAGCTGGGACTTGTAGTGATCCTCCTGTCTCAGCCTCCCCAGCACTGGGATTACAGGCATGCAACATCATGCCCAGTTCAGGGCCCACACAGTGTGCCTGGGTTCCAGGACTGGCACAGCATGAAGTACCAGGGATCAAACTCAGGTCCTTGCGCTTGCCAGGCAAGCAATTGGACCGCCAAACTATCTCTACAGCCCAGGTGGGCACAGTTTCTGAAATAAAACCCTGCTCAGTCTGCCCAGGAGCCAGGCAACAGTGAAATGGAAGCAAAACCAAAAGTAAAATGCTTCATTTACACTTCATAAAACTTTTCCAATAAACAGCAAGTGGGGAAGAAACACAAAGGAAAGAAAGGACATTTTCACAATTTGGGACATTGCAAGATAAGGAAGTGGCCCAACTCTGGGGAACTGGGGGAACTAATTCCAGGCTTCTAGAGATTCTCATCACCCGGGAGGGAGGGAAACCCTTCTTCCAGGCCTTTCAGCTTCTCAGAGAACAAAGTCAAGAGTGTACATAAAGAACAGGGTACTGGTTTCATTTATAAATAACCCAGGAACATTATGTTTTCAGTTTTCTGTAGTCAGGTTTTCCCAGCATCCAAGGGACGTGTAACCACTATGGTGGGTCAATGTGAGTATTGCTGGGGACAGAACTTGGTACAGCCATTCACACAACTGAACAACTACCTCATTTAGAATCCTCTGCCTCAGGCTCTTTCCTGGACCAGCCCAGAAATGACATCTCCGGGGAGGATCCTTCATCTCTTCTATAAAGAAGACAAGTCTTTTGGCTTCAAGGCTGACTCAGGAAGTCTGGACTGGGCCCACCGGAGGCTCTGGGTCACCAGCTGGCACACAGCCTCTGATGACAGCCCCACCCAAGAACGTCAATATGCTGGGTGTAGCACTTGTAATCCCAACATTTGAGAGGCTGAGGCAGGAGCATTGCTTTGAGTTTGAGGCCAGGCTAGGCTACATAGTGAGTTCAAGGGTAGCTTGAATAATGCTATGTAAGGTGGGCATGGTGGCGCATGCCTGTAATCCCAGCACTCGGGAGGCTGAGGCAGGAGGATTGCTGTTTGAGACCAGGCTGAGCTACAAAGTGAGCTTAAGGCCAGCCTGAACTGCATAGTGAGACCCTGTCTCAAAAAGACAAAATAAAATAATAATAATAATAATAATAATAATAATAATAATGCTATGTAGCCCAGACTAGCCTCAAATTCATGATCCTCCTGCCTCAGCATCCCCAGTGCTAGAACTATAGGTGTCACCACACACAGCCACTTTACTTGCAATGCCGTAAACCAAATTTAAAGCCTCGGGAAACCGCAGTGAGCATTTATCTGTGATCTATACCTCCAGCTCCATAAATTGTTTTGTTGGTTGGGGTTTTTTTTCACAGTTTTTGGTATAAGAATTGAACCCAACACCTCATTAGTCTAGACAAATGCTCTACCCCAAAGCTACACCCATTTTTTTTTTTTTTTTTTTTTTTTTTTTTTTTTTTTTTTTTTTTTTTTTTTTTTTTTTTGAGACAGGGTCTCACTGTGCAGTTCAGGCTGGCCTCAAACTCACTTTGTAGCTCAGGCTGGTCTTGAACTCACAACAATCCTCCTGCCTCAGCCTCCCAAGTGCTGGGATTACAAGCATGCACCACCACGCCCGGCTGCTACACCCATTTTTATTCCCTCCCAGTACTGTAGATGGAACTAGAGAGCTCCACTGAGTTACATCTCTAGATTCTTTTGAGGCAGGGACTCACAAAATTGGTTAGGCTGGCCTCCAGCTTTCAATCCTCCTGCCTCAAACTCCTGAGTTGCTTCAGTTACAGATGTGAGCTGTCAGGTCTGGCTATTTATTTGGGGTTGGGGGTGTGGAGGCTCACTGTGTTGCTCATGCTGGTCTCCAATTTGTGGGATAATTCTCCTGTCTACGCCTCCTTTTTTTTTTTTTTTGTCTTTTTGAGACAGGGTCTCGCTATGCAGTTCAGGCTGGCTTTAAGCTCACTTTGTAGCTCAGGCTGGTCTCGAACTCACAACAATCCTCCTGCCTCAGCCTCCCAGGTGCTGGAATTACAGGCATGCGCCACCACGCCCGGCTTCTGTCTACGCCTCCTAAGTAGCTGGGACTGACAAATGTGCCACCCTCACCAGCTCCCCAGGTTCCCTTTATACCTCTCCAATATCCCTCAGGCCCTTCACATTTAGGTGGCCTAACACTGGTTACATAACAATCACAGCCCCCATAATTCTGACATCACTCACTAAAGCTTCTCACTCCTCTGGACAGCTAAGTGGGTCTAGATGGGCTAGGGATGGCGGGTCCTGAGCCCAATGGAACAGCCAAGAAGAGGTAAAAGGGGAGGGGAGGGCACACAAGTTGGAGCAAAAGATGGTAACTGGTGGTGTCCCTGACAGGAAAGCGGAAGCATTTGGGTTTTTTAATTCTCCCCAAGTCCCCGCAAGATTTCATTGTTGCCCCACATTTCCCCTCTGCTCCACATAGGGAATTTCCGATTTCACTTCCTCAAAACTCAAGTGGTCGACTTCTCTACCCTCTCCCGTCCTGCCACAGTTCTAGCCTTTCAGGGCCGCCTTGGTTTCTCCCCACACCGCCCTGAGGTGAGGCTAGCTTCTCGCACATCTTTCCCGATCGCACTCTTCTGTCCCCGTTTTTTCCCCCTCGGTCACTCCCCATCCTTATTCTCTCTACTCTACTCTCTCAGCTTCTTCCATTACTTCTTTCTTACCTTCCCCAGAACAGATAAAATGAGAAGGGGGTGTGTCTGGGAAACCGCCCAGAGAGGGGGCCGTGGGACTTAAGGGATCTCCCGACGCTTCTGGGGATTCTGAAGGATGCACTGTGGGTGGGGCATGGGGCACGCCGACGAGGGTGCGGAACTTGAGGGTCCACTGGTGCTGGAAGGAGCGCGGTTCCCGGGCTTTCCAATCGAAGTAATTCTGAAAGCCACAACACAGTAGGCGGGGCAAAACAAGTATGGTTGCCACGGCACCGCACTCAAGGTCTCGCGAGATTTTAAGTCAGCCAATGGAAGTCGGGGAAGAGGAGAACGTGGCACGCAACTGGGGGCGGTGCCGGTAAGGGTTCCTCCCTCTTCCTCCCCTTCTACGCGGGTCTGGCGGCAGCCGCACGCTGCACAACTCGATCCTATAAAGGGCGCAGGGCGAAGAGCGCGCTCCACTCGGCAGAGGGCGCCTCGAGGAACTGTGCCGTGCGCTTGCGCAGTGCGGGCTGCTCCCCGCCCCGGGCCCCGCAGCCTCAGCCTCCCGCTGCCTTCAACTGGCTGGCGGCCCCTCCTCTGCCCCGCGCTTAGTCGCCTCACTGCCTCGCAGGAGCTGCCAGCCCCGTCTACAGCAGCATGTTTAGCTGGGTGAGCAAGGATGCCCGACGCAAGAAGGAGCCGGAGCTCTTCCAGACCGTGGCTGAAGGGCTGCGGCAGCTGTACGCGCAGAAGCTGCTGCCCCTGGAGGAGCACTACCGCTTCCATGAGTTCCACTCGCCCGCGCTGGAGGATGCTGACTTCGACAACAAGCCCATGGTGCTTCTTGTGGGCCAGTACAGCACGGGCAAGACCACCTTCATCCGGCACCTGATCGAGCAGGACTTTCCCGGGATGCGCATCGGTCCCGAGCCCACCACCGACTCCTTCATCGCGGTCATGCACGGTCCCACTGAGGGCGTGGTGCCGGGCAATGCGCTCGTAGTCGATCCGCGGCGCCCTTTCCGCAAGCTCAACGCCTTCGGCAATGCCTTCCTCAACAGGTACCCACTTTTAACCCCTGAAGCGCGAGGGCTTGTCAGGCCCCCATACTCAGGGAGCGACCCTCTTTCGGCCGTCGCCCCTACCGTTCTTTGTCTCTGAGTTCTCAGCGAGACCGTCGGATGACCACTCCCAAAGACAGGGTCCCAGCCGTGCCACTGGGCGGGGGGGGGGAGGGGGGAACCATTTCTAACCCACCTGAGGGGCTGGGAGTGGCCATCACGGTTCCTCAGGCGTCTGTTGACCCCACTGTCTTCCCGGTTATCAGTTTAACTCCCAAACTCTCGCAGAACCCAGCCTCACTGAGCAGAACCAGGGGATGCATTCAGGAAGCTGAGCCTCCTGTTCCTGCTCTCCTGTTCTTGGTCTCCACCTCCTTCACTAGACTGGATGCACCTAATTCATTCAAATCAACCCCCACGGGAATCCATTTCTTAAGTATCCTAAGACAGTCCGATGCCTTCTGGTATGGTGTATTCCTGCTCAGTTTCTTGAAGCTGGTGGCTATGTGTAGGAGGAACAGGATGGTCTGCTGTGGCCGATTGGCTTTGGGCAGCCCCTTGCAAGCATGGGACAGACATGGCAGTGGACACACTTGACCCCAGGCTGCTCTTATGGGTCAGTGCTGCTTCAGAAGACCAGGCCCCTGGGAGCCCCGAAATGAATTTTAGGCCTCATATCCTTTTTGTACATCAATAGGAGCTTCCTTAACGCGCAGGATCCGTTTCCTCAGTCAAATGGGTGAGACTTGCCTCCTCCTAATTAGAGCAGTCCTCCAACACCCCTCAGGATGTTATGAATGAAACCAGTGGCCTCTCAGTGGCAGAGCATAACCTCTCTCTGAAGGAACTCAAGGCATCCTGCCCCCACCCTAGGACTGGTACCACAAGGCCTTCCCAGGCCCTGCCCTCCTGCTCCCTTTCAGGCATTGAGTCCATATGTTTTTGGAGTCTGAAGTGTGTATCAGGGGAAGAGGCTAGGAAAGAATCTGAGTTCCACCTGCCAAGTCTCCGCCCCTGGTGATTGCATTCCTTTCCAGACACTGTCCAGTGCACAGGCAGGCTGCTGAGCCCAGCCAGTTGGGGCCAGGCCTGCCTGTGTCCCTGACATTTAGTGTATTTGCCTATTGTGCTGATGGTCTTTGCTGTCAGGGCCCTTTGGGGCTGAGGCTTTGCAAAGGCTGGTCCTTTTAGTCATTCTCTAAGGTACTGTACTTGTATTTTAGCTTAGTATCTGCCTCAGCTTGTAGGTGGGCCTGCCCTGCATTCATGTGAGAAGCTGGACAGTTACGCTGCAAGGGCCACTCTAGAAGTCTCTGCTCCCGGGCAGAACATTGGCAGTGACAGGAAGGGTGGCTGTTTTGACCTCTCTTGTCCATAGGTCTTCAATCTTTTTTGAAAGGAGAAACAACACATGACCCATTTTCTGCCTTTGGAAGCCTAGAGTTTCAGAGTTGGGTGGATCTTAGATGTCATCTCAGCAACTCACCTGATCAGTTTCCTGAGGCTCAGAGGGCCCAGCTGATGTATCAAGGTCATCCATTAAGTTAAGCCAGCATACACTGCTGCCTCTGCTTGGAAGTGGGATAGCTTGGGAACTCTGAGTCACAGATAGACACCTTGATTTCATGTGGATTACCAGTTCTACAAACCACACTTTTATATCGTCCTTGCCACCATCTCATCCACACTCAGAGGGTTCCTTGACCACTGACAGTGTTACCAAGGGGGCTTTAACCAGCCAGAGCATGGGCCCAAGCTGTGTCAGGATGTGTGGTGCACAGGGTGCCACCTGCCAGGGAGAGCACAACAAAAGGGGCTTTTCTGCAGCTGATAGAGCCTCTCTCAGCTCTTAAAAGAGACTCGTTGAGTCATGAACTTGACTTTCAGGCCTTTTTCCTCTGAGTGGCTGCTGTAGGAATGCACTCAGAGCAGAGTGAAGTAGGGCATGGTCAGGGAGTCCTGAGCCCAGCTCTGGAGAACCAGCCCTCCCACTTGTGGAGATGGAATGAGGTTCAAGGCTTCTGGACTGCCCGTCATACTCCCTGCGCATGGCAGAGTATCCTGTCCCCACGACCTGCAAACGTTCCCGTGCTCATCAGTCCCCCTTTGTGGGATATTTTTATGTATGTTATTTCTCAGAACCAGTTCTGCTTCCATTCCTTTGCTTTCATCTTCCATGGTTAGTCCCTTCCTGTGCAAGAACTCTAGCTTGGGCTCAGCAGTGATTGTGAACTCTAGCTTGGGCTCAGCAGTGATTGTGGGCAGGCCTGCTCTGGGGTCGGCTGGTTTGAGGGTGAGGTCCAAAGTTTGCTTGTTCTGCAGGTCAGCTTGTTCTGCTCTGTTGCATTTGTGGGGAGCACTTCTCATGCTGTGCTGCTCACCTCAGTCTGTGGGCCACTGATCAGAGGAGAGGCTAAGCAGGCCAAGGCCTCCCTATCATTGGAAGGGCAGCTTTGAGCCTGTATCCTACAGACATATTTCCTTTGCTCACAATACCTTTTTCAGAGACGTTTTTAAAGTGTCCTTTTCTGTGTTCAGTAAGAATCACTGCTCTCAGTTGAGACAGCCCCATGCTGTTCTGGGCTCCTCTGAGAGCCCTGTGGAATGGAGGCCCTCAGGCAGCATAGCCAAGTACCCCCTCCCCCCAGATTCAGGGCTGTCTGCAGCTTTGTTCTCTCCACCAGCTTCCACTTTCAGAGAATGGTCTATCTGTACTTCCTTCTTTGTCAGTAGCCAGCCCATGTGGTGCCCCCAGCTTTTCCAATGGCCCATTGCAGCCCCTTCACTAAAGCAGCTGGGTCAAAGGGAAGTAGGATGAAGCCATCTCTCTTTGGTGTATAGGAATTCAGCCAAATGGCTGGAAATTCTCCAGTGGAGTTATGAGGTCTCAATGTCAGGCTGCTGTTTCCCTTCTGAATTGATTGGTAGCCTAGGCTTACCCGGCTTTCACTAACAAGTCAGCAACTTGAAAATTGAACCCTTGAACTCAGGAGGGAAAACAAGCATGAGAGATGCGCTGCTGTGGGCCCTCTGGAGACCTCTGGCTACCTTTGCAGTGGAAGAAGGTGTGATTGTGGGCCTGCAGGTGTGGCTCAGTGGTAAGCATGTGCTTAACATGTATAAGGCCCAGGCCAGTGAGATAGCTCAGTGAACTAAACACCTGCTTAGGCAAGCTCAGGAACCAGGTTTGATCCCCAGCACCACATGCTGTACTGACCTGCCCCCAGGCATGCTGAGATGGCCACCAAGACCAGGTGTGGCGATGCACACCTGTAATCCTAGTGCTGGAGAGGCTGAAAGCAGGAGGAACACTACAGGAGTCCGAGCTGTGTAGTGAGACCCTATGCCAGAGAGAGAGAGAGAGAGAAAGAGAGACCCTATACCAAATACATTTAAATGTGCAAGGCCCTAGATCTACCATACTACCCCTCCCCCAAACAAGATTTGTCTGCTTTGCTGGCCATCCTGGAAATCAAGATGATAGGAAACAAGAGTCCAGGGTGGGGGCAGAGGAGGCCCAGATCCCTCCCCTGTGGCATTGGGATCAGGAGGCCCCTCTCCTGACTGCTTCCCTGGCTGTGCTCCTGTGCAGGTTCATGTGCGCGCAGCTCCCCAACCCAGTCCTGGACAGCATCAGCATCATCGACACCCCGGGGATCCTGTCAGGAGAGAAGCAGCGCATCAGCAGAGGTAAACGGGCCCACCTGGCCGATCTGATATCTTCAGTACTGCCCGTGAAGCTTTTTTTTTTTAATATCCATATGAGAGCGCAGAGCTGCTTTCTTCCACACCTCTCAGTGCTCAGATGACAAGAGCCCCTTTCCCTTGGTGGAGAACCTGCTAAGACATGTTGGAAATACGTCACTGCTGACCCCTGATCCCTGGGGACTCTCGCAGTTCAGTTTGCCTTGAAGAACTTTGCCTCCCAGCAGGACTGAACCTTCCAGGCAAAAGGAGAAACTAGTAAAACATTTCGGGCCATGGAAATTGTTTAAATTTGCTTGGTTCTTGCTAGTCAGCAGCCTTGTTAGGGCTGTGTCCTGAGCGAGGGCCTAAGATTTTCCTGCTGCACACTAGCGCTCTGGGCCCTGTGCCAGCTATGTCAAGTCTTCTCCAGGTTTTGCAATGTACCTGCTCTTTGGCACCAGGAATCGAACTCAGAACTTTGCACTTGCCAGGCAGGTGTTGTGCTGCTGAACTATACCCCCAGCCCTGCAGTACTTTTTGAAAATCTGATTCCAAGTGTTCCCAGGCTGTAGAAGGCAGGGCCTGCGTCCCTTTTGGGGCACATGGAGCCCTTTGCTACAAAGAGAAAATAAAATAGCCTCAGCCTCAAGGAGAGGCCGAGGGCCAGGGGCCAGGTTCACTTATCATTAACTTGTACATCTTTCTGTGTCCCTTGCCCTCTGGAGTGCCCCGTCATAGGAAGCCTTGAAGCTGAAACCAGAAGTCTGGGATTTGGGGTTCTCCTGTAGCTATAAAAGTATTGTGTGTGTGTGTGTGTGTGTCTGTCTGTCTGTCTGTCTGTCTGTCTCTCTCCCTTCCTTTTTCCCTCCCTCCCTCCCTCTCTCTTAATACTAGAGATTTAATTCAGAGCCTTTGGGCAGAGCTGTCTCATCAGCTTTTTGCTCAACTTTTTGAGACTGACTGGGTTTAAACTTGTGATTCTCCTGCCTCAGCCTCCTAAAGTGTTGGTATTTGTTTTTTGGTTTTTTTTTTTTTTGTGTGTGTGGAACTGGGGAAGAGTGTTGGTATTGTAGGTGCGTGCTACTATACCCAATTCCTACTCTCTTTCCAAGCTATAGACCTTGGCCATTATGGCATGCTAAGCACATAAAGTCCGCCTCCCCTGAGAACTGAAAGCTGAGAGGCTTTTAGGTTCTCCTACCCCCAGTACCAGTGAGAGTCCTGAGAGTTCAAGGAAGCAGATTTGAGGACCCCTTCTAACAAAGCCAGAGCCAGTTTTCTTTTTTCTTTTCTTTAATGTATTTAGAACAGAGTCTCACTACACAGATCGGACTGGTAGTGATCCTCCTGTTTTCAGCCTCTCAGGTGCTGGGATTACAGATGCTCCCCACCATGCCCAGTCTCAATCTTCAGGTGCTTTAATCCACTGAGCTATCTGGCTGGCCTTCAGTTTTCTGTTTTCTTACTGCTATTGTTGTTACTACCTAGTGTTTAAAAAAAAATGCTTGATGAGCCAGTGTTCTGTCAATTGCCAATGTAAGGCCAGACAGTATAAATAAGTTACTTTTTAAAGTGCTGTCAACAGTAAGCGAGGAATCCTCAGGAATCTTTGCTTTCTTATCAGGCCTGTAGAAGCCAGCAGAGAGATACTAGGGCCCCTGCAGCCTTGGATGAGGAACAATTGCTTATCAAAAGGGGCTTGTCTTGCCACAGTGCTGCTGCCTATGTAGCATTTGAAGCCTGAGTGAAGGCATTGGAGGGAAAAGGTTTGGGGTTCTTGGGGTTGTTATTGACTCATGAAAAGGAACTCAGCAGTAGCTGTTCTCCTTGTGTCCGGGGTTCCCCTGCTGTGTTGTCTGCCTCGTTCTTCAGAACTTAGTAGGTTCAGCAGCTTGGACTGTCCATTGGGATTGCTGGCCCTGTGCTAGGACGCATCCCTCCCCACTTTGTTGAGAAAAAGATGTGGCAGGGTCTAAACTTGGTCTCTCTGGGACAAGGTAACAAAGTAATACTTTTGTCACCTTGACAGTGTTTCCATGGGGCAGGAAAACGCCAAGATGCCAGGCAGTGCCGGCCCTCAGGTACCCTGATACATGAGGAACAGGCCAGCAGGAGATTTCAAGGTCCTCTGCTCAGCACTGTCTACCTGTCAGGAAGATGGAGCCCTGCAGCCAGGTTTCCTGTCTCCCCAGAAGGCTTCCCTCGTCATATCCTGGGAGAAGGCTGTTGAGAGGTCACCATGTCACTCTGATTAGAGGACTTTGCTGGGACCTTTTCTCTATATCTCTAAGCTCAGACCTTTTCTCTATATTTCTAAAGATCTTGTGTGTGTGTAGATATTTATTTATTTACTTACTTAGTTTAGATACTAGGAACAGAACTCAGGACCTTGCACTTGCTAAGCAGATGCTGTGCTACTGAGCTATATCCTCACCCCTGTTGTTTTTATTTTCATTAATTCAAATTCACTTAGTTTTCTTTTTGGCCTTTTTAGGCAAGAGTCTTGTGTAGTTCAGGATGGCCTCAGACTCAAAGTGAGCCTCTTGCCTCAGTCTCCTGAATGCTGGGATTATATGTATTGGCCACCATTCTTAACTAAAGATCCTGGTTTTAATGTATCTTACTAAGTGTTAGGGTTGGGAGTATTTGTCTTTGTGATTCTAGGGATTGAATCCAGGGCTTTATATATGCTAGGTAACTATTTTATCATTGAGTTATATATCCCAACCTCGAATTGCCCATTTGGCTTTGAACTCATGATCCTGCTACCTGAGCCTCCTAAGTTGCTAGGACTATACGTGTGCAGTGCTGTGCTTGGTTTGGAGTGAGGCATTTGACCATCAGGAAAAAGGCCATTCCTTGGCACCTCTTAGAGGTGCAGGCTGTGGACTGCAGGGTGGTCACTGCCTGGGAGACATGAGAGGAATAGACTTCCTCTTAGAGACCCGACCCATAGGTCACACACAAGTCTGTGTGGCCCTGTGCAGCAGAGGAAGTCAGAACAGAGCAGTGTGTTCCAGGTTCCCTTGGCTGGCGGCATGAAAAGCAGGTGTTTCCTTCGCAGAAAGACAGACCCAACAGGGAACATAGATCTTGGGATCAGGGCAGGTGGCAAAAACAGAACATCTCTGCAGGGTCCACTTGTATGTTAGTGTTATTAATGACATTTGATTCCATCTCCAGCCTGTCTGCTTGGCCCTTCCTGAATTTTTTTCCCTTTTCCTCCATGATCCCTAATGTGTATAGGAAATACTGCCGAGAAAGATAAGGTGGGGCTGGTGCAGGCCAGGTGTGATGTAGATGCTGCCCAGGGTCTGCTAGGGACCTCTGAGAATTTAGGAAAGAAGGGTCTCCTTTGTAGGTATAAGTATGCTGATCTGATTGACTCGACAGATAACATTCTCCTGTGGCAGCAGAGAAATGTGGCCTGTGGGGACAGTGTTTGCCCTGAGTACTGTCCTGCATGTGTGACTGATAAGGCGCATTCCACAAGGCAGCTGGGGCCTACAGGGCTGGTCCCTAGGCTCCCAGGGCCGTGCCGTCATGGTGGTGCTCGGGAGTGGGCTGTTCCCACGCGGCAGAAGGCTAGGAGCCCGCCTGGCCACTGTGCTCCTTACCACTGTGACTGTGAGCTGAACTGTAACTCATGCCTCAGTTTGCCCCACAGAATTCCTATCAACAGAAGAGTGGCGGCCCCAGCTTAGGTTAGAAGGTGGAGACCTGGCTGGTTAGGACTTCCTGCTGGACTGCCCCGTCAGCGAGCCTGCTCAGTGTCACAGCAGCTGCAGCTGTGAGGAAGCCACTGCCCTTCAGAGGAGGAAACAGGCTGAGAACATTCAGTGATGTGCCCAGATGACACACAGGCCAGCTACAGGTGGCACCAGGATTGAAACCCCACTGCAGCGCTGTTATAGATAGGGTAGCCCTGGTGTATGAGTCCTGGGTGTTGGGGTCAGGTGGACCTTTGCCCCTGCTGGTCATGAGCCCTTTGAAATGCAGAGGCCACCCTCAGTTCCTCCCAGCCAAAGTCTGACTCTGAGTCCTGGAATGGACCTAAGGCTGGGGCTTTGAAGAGCAGCATCTCTGACCCCTCTTTCCTGCCATCTGTGTATGAAGATGCACATAGGGCCCTCGTCTGGGCCAGCTGGTCCACTGTGATCTCACTTGCCTTTTGGACAACTGGCTGTGGTCCCCCAGCTCTGTCTAAAGCTATTCTGGCCCACAGTAGATCAGGCTTCCTTTGCTCAAAGCCTGGCTCCGCAGCCTGTAGCCTGTTGACCATAGATGGGGCTACGTCATCCTTGTGCTTCCCTGAGCCTGTCCTCCTGTCCTGTCCCTCCAGGCCAGGGTTCCCAGGTATTCAACAGGCCAGTGTGCTGCAGGGAGTGAAGCTAAATGCTTTGTCCAGTGGAGAGTATACTAGAAAGTTCAAGGCTCAGGTCAGTCTTGGAGCAGCTGGGTGGCTGTAGGGAGTTTATATAACCATGGTCACATCACTTTGACAAGAATAGCGATAACAGCTTTCTTTGGGTTATAAGAACTTGCTTGAGGCTGGGGAGATGGCTCATTGGAATAAGCGCTTCCCTGGCAAGCACAAAGGCCTGAGTTCAATCCCCGGTTCCACAAAAAGAAAGAAGAAAAAAAAAAAGAACTTGCCCATACCAGGTTTTCCAGTACATACACAGTTAAGTGTTCAACAAATATCAACTGATTAGCAGTAGACACCCAAAACTCCAGGATGTCCCAGGCTTTGCTGATTTTTTGAGTAACATTCCAGAAGGATCCATGGGTAGCACTGATTTGGCCTGGGCTCCCCTCCAGACTCCAGAGCTGCCTCTGGCAGCGGGCCCTCCCCGCCCACCCCCACTCCCACCCCCACCCTCGCTTGCAGGCCGCCTTGGCTAGTGCTGCCCGTGGAGGCGGCGTACCAGGCTGTGCTGGGCTCTGCACCTGTTCCCCTAGCTGGGAGCAGTGACAGGCAGGGTGGCAGCTGGCCTGGGAGCAAGCACAGTTTTGTTTATATTTGGGGTACGAAGTATTCTCAATGACTTAAACACCTCCTTGCCCACACACTTGTCAGGACCCAAAATACAAATCTTAACTAGTAAGAAAGCAAATGTTTACAGAGTACTCATAGGTGCCAGGTGCTCCCTGGACCCTTTTCACAGCCTCTGAGGTAGAAATTCCTCCTGGGGCAAAGAAGAAAGTGGGAACTGAGGCTCTAAGAAGACAAGAGACATGCAAGGGTGGCCCAGCTGTCTGAGTAGGAGATTTAGGATAAATGTGACCTGTTGCCATCTCTCCACACTGTAATGTTGCTTTTGGAATGGTAGGGTCTTCCTATATAGTTCAGGCTGGCCTTGAACTCACTATGTATCCCAGGCTGGCCTCAAACTCAAAATCCTCCTGCCTCAGCCTCCCACGTGCTGGGATTACAGGTGCCACCATTCCTGAGCCTGTCTCAATCCCCGTCTTAGCATGCCACGGGGGTGGGGGCCGCACCGTGGGGATGGAACCCTGGCTGCTGCACTCTGCCTAAGCAGGCGCTTTAGTCCAGTAAACTATCTGGCTGGCACCTTCCTTATTTTTGAGGTAAGGTGTAGTGAGGTCCTCCTACGTGTGGGAAGGTCCACCCTTTTTAGGTGTTGGCCTCACTGAAACAGCCACGCACTCCACGGACAAGATACGAAATCATTCCCCTGACCCGAAGTTCTCATGCTGCTGTACAGTCATGCACTCACAGTCCCAGGCAGCTCAGTGACATTTCCCCGAATGCCTTTTCCAGAACGTAGTCTTACTGGGATCTCCAGTACAGAGCCTGTGTCTGTCTTCTTTGACTGAGTCTGCTGCTTTGGAGATTTGTCTGTGTACATATCTAAGTCCCAGCTACTCAGGAGACTGAGGCAGGAGGAGGGCAAGATCAAGACCAGTTGGAGGGCCGGCAGTATAGTTCAGTGGACTAAGCGCTTGCTTAGGTAAGCACAGGGACCAGGGTTCGATCCCTGGTTCCGAATGCCATGCCGGCCCTACCTTCGGGTGCTCTGAGCCGGTGATGCAGTCCTGGCGTGGTAGCGTGTGCCTGTAATCCCAGCACTAGGGAGGCAAAAAGCAGGAGGATCACTATGAATGTGGGCTGCATAGTGAGACCCTGTACAAAAAAAAAAGACCAGTTGGGCAACTTAGTGAGACCTTATGTCAAAATTTTTTATGTTTTATGTTTTGGAGGAACTGGGGCTTGAACTCAGGCCCTTGTGCTTGCCAGGGAAGCGCTTATTCCACTGAGCCGTCTCCCCAGCACCCCCCCCCCATGTCAAATTTGAAAAAAATTTTTTTTAAGGTCAGGGATGTAGAAAAAAAAACTTTTTTTTTTAAATTATTCACTCTTGTTTTTTGGGTTTTAAATACATTTATTTTTTGTGGTGCTGGGGCTTGAAGCGAAGGGCTTTACTACAGAGCTGTGTCCCCAACCCTTTCATTGCTGGATCATACCTCATGCAGCAGAAGTGCATTGCTGATCCACCCACCTACCAAAGGGAGCTGGGTTGGCCCCAGTTTCATGGCATTTGGGAGTAAACTTGCCACAAACGTTTGTGTACAGTGCTCAGTGTGGGTACAGGCTTTATTTTCCTGGATGAATGCTGGGCTGGCCTGCTGTGTAACGTCTAACTGGTCTTTCCTTCAGGGCTTTGGCCTGGAGGTCCTCGGGGTTAACTTGGCCTGGCTACTGCATCTACTCTGCACTCCTGCGCTCCCTGCCATGGAAATGTGTTCTGGGCTTTGGCGAAAAACACTGAGGCCCACGCAGCTTGAATGGCAGGAAACTAGAATTGGATGGAGACAAACCCTCTATTGTTCTGTGTTCTGGAAACTTTGAGAATGTGTGAAGCAGCTTTTCCCCAGCTGCTGCAGCTACCTGTGTTTTGGAGGGGGCCAAGGTAGGGCAGGGTACATCAGGTGGCATCTTCCACCTCTGGGCCGATGGCCTGTCGGTGGGCAGATGCACCAGAAGAGTTGGCTATGAGAGCAGGTGGGGCTAGGGGAGTGGTGCTCAGCTTCTTGTCAGGCCTGTTTCACCTTTCCTGTGTCCCTCCTACCCTTGTGAGACATGGTCTTGTTATTATATAGCTCAAGTTGGCCTTCAACTTACTGTAGTCCAGGCTGGCCTTAAACTCATGGAAGTCCTCCTGCCTCAGCCTCCCAAGTACTGGGATTAGAGGCTTGCGCCACCAGCCCAGCCCACTTACACATTTCTAGGTGCATAGTTCAGTGATGTTGGGGACATGCACATTGCTGTGTAGCCATCACTATCCATCCCAGGGCTCTCCATCTTCCCACACCGAAGCTGTCCAGGGAATGCTAGCCTATGCTCCTCAGCCCTGCCCTGGCTGCCCCGCTTCATCTCTGTGCAGTCATCCTCCTGTGATGGACACATTTCACAGTGTCACATCTCTGGTCCTGGATCTTTCTGGGCCAGAGCTTATCCTGGTTCCTGACTCCTCACCAAAGGCAGCCACATTGCTGTGTCCCTGGTGGGAAGCCAGGTGTCACTTATCTCCCACATTCTCCCACCCCATCCCTAGCTGGAGCTTACCCACAGAGTGCCCACAGGCCAAAGTTCCTCTCACCTAGTAGTGGCTTTTATTTATTTATTTTTTTTAATGTATTTGGCACAGGGTCTCACTATGCAGCTTGGACTCATAGTGATCCCTCTGTTTTCAGCCTCCGTCAGTGCTGGGATTATAGGTATGCACCACCATGCCTGGTCTCAGTGCCCAGCTCAGTGTGCTGGGGGTGGGAAGTATGGGTCGGGTGGGGTGGTAGCCAGGGCTGGCGTGGCATGTGGTGCCAGGGATCAAACCCACACCCCTGTGCTTGCCTAAGCAGGTGTTTAGTCCACTGAGCTATCTTGCCAGCCCTAGTAATGGCTTATGCTACAAGGTTGCTAATGCATCAAACAGTGGGTACCTGTACCTGGTCTGAACTATGGCATGTCCCAAAGCCTGAAGCTTGGTTACTCTGAACAGTTCTTTTTTTTTTTTTTTTTTGTCTTTTTGAGACAGGGTCTCACTATGCAGTTCAGGCTGGCCTTAAGCTCACTTTGTAGCTCAGGCTGGTCTTGAACTCACAACAATCCTCCTGCCTCAGCCTCCCGAGTACTGGGATTACAGACATGCGCCACCACGCCCGGCTCTGAACAGTTCTTGAGGGGCCAGGAGACAGCTCAGTAGAATAAGCGCTTCCCTGGCAAGCGCAAGGGCCTGAGTTCAGTCCTCTGTTCTACCCAAAAAAAAAAAAAAGGTGAAAAAGAAAAAAAAAAAAAGAACAGTTCTTGGCATTTTAGAAGCCCCCATTTCTGCACTTCTTGTCCACCCTAAGCTCTGGGCTGCTTGGCCATGCCTGCCAGCTATGAGGACCCAACGTGCTTGACAGTGCCTTGCCTCAGTCTCATACCAGAATGCTGTGACCTTTCAGGTGACCTGTGATGTACTTGGCCAGCCGTTGTGTCTCCCTCCCACCAAAAGTTTGAGGATTTTCCATCATAAACAGGAAGTTTCATTCACCTGCAAAAAAATGGATTTAGCTCCTTTTTTTGACCCCAGCTTAGGTGTTGACCAGGAACTGGGCTTGTGGTGTCAGTGGGGGCAGAGTGGCTTGGGGACTGCTCTTTCTAATTTCCCTTTCCCCCCCTGTGGTCCCCCTCCGGGTGGGGCTTGGGACGTGACCTCATTGCTAGGCCAAAGCCAACATGGCTGGGGAGTGCAGCCCACTGGGGCGCCCCTGTTCTCAGGAACTCGGTTCTGGCATTGCTACATCTCCAGCTGTGTGAATTATAGTTTTAAGCTGTGGTGAGCCAAAGATAAATATTCTGACATAGGAATTGAGAGGTTGGGCCTGGCGTTTGCTGAGTGAGGAGCTCTGCTAGTTCACTTGATCTTAGCCAAAAGGCTGAGAAGCATGCTCTGCTAGTTCAGAGTCATTGCTTTTGTCATGCTGACCTGTGTTCCCAGAGCCAGCCCCAAAGCCCTGAGGTCAGCTGGAGCACAAGGCTGTGGCCCCAGGGCAATGGCCACCTCTCTCAGCTGGCTTCCTTCAAGCTGTTGGTCTTTTCCTTCCATTTTTTCTCTCCATCTCTTTTTTTTTTTTTTTCAGAACCGGTGACTGAACTCATGCCCTTGCACTTGCCAGGGAAGCACTTATTCCATTGAGCCATCTCCCCAGCCCACCTTCCATTTTCTCTTGATGTTTCATTCCCTGAGCGTCCCCTCCCTGCTTCTGGAGCCAGGGTGCCTGCAGGTCCTTGTACCTTGGGACTGTATCCTGTGATGGTGACTGCCAGCCAGTGCAGGTGACCTGGCACTTCTCTGGCACTCCCATACTTGAGCACAGGAAGCCTGGGATCCCTGGCACCCATATTGCAGGCCGGAGCCCATGGAAGGCAGATTGAGTCCTGAGGTCAGGACTCCTCTCTGATCTGTGGCCTGTGTCTCCCTGGGTTTGGGGCAGAAAAGCTCTGAGCTGTGATCTGTTCAGTCCCACTCTGCTTTGGAACTTTCCTGATGTTTCAATGAGCTGCCTCAAGTACAGAGCCTGGCCTCTGACCTCAGCCAGGCCAAACACCTGTCGCCCCTAGTTCCTGATCACTGATTAAGTCCCCGGCTACCACTGATGCTGTTTTACAGATGGAGAAAGCATAACTGAGAAGTTAAGTGTATAAAGTCCTAGAGTTGAGCTGGAGCCTTGAGTTGAGTCCCTAGCCGTCTATGTCAAGGCTGAGCACCTGTGGCTTTAGGTTGTTTCAACTCTGAGGCACACTTGACCCCAGACTGGCAGCAGGTATAGTGTCTTAACAGGCAGAGCATGACAGAGTGATGACTGCTTAGTTTAGCACCATGGGAGTGGCTGCTTTATTCAGTGCTTTCTGTGAGAGGGCTTTTTAGATGGGAGCCAGGAGCACCTTCAGGGCAGGTCTGTGTTACCTTCCCACATGTGATGCACTCAGCAGAGCTCACAAAAGGGAGGGTAAGGGCTGTCCTGCATGGGCCCATCTCCTGCTTCCTCGATTGCTTTCTCTCCTCTGCAGTCTGGGATGTATGAAAATCCCCTGTGTGGTCAGACGGCTGAACAGGCTGTGCGGGAGGGAGTCAGGTGGTATTGAGTCTCTTCCCTTAGAAGTGGCTTTGCTGTTCTTTGGAGCATGATTGTGCTCGGGGAAGTGCATAGTGGTTCCGAGGGCATCCTACATTTGGG
>PVKA01017011.1:0-46693 GCA_004027165.1 Ctenomys sociabilis | reverse complement strand
CCTTCCCTTAAAAGTATGGCAAATGGATGTGACACACATTTCAGAATTTGGGACTCTTAGATATGTACATGTGTCGGTAGATACCTGTTCAGGGATTCTACATGCCACAGCCATGTCTGGGGAGAAGGCGCACAATGTCATTGCCCATTGCTTAGAAGCCTGGGCGGCTTGGGGAAAACCATTGCAACTCAAGACTGACCATGGGCCAGCTTATACGGGCCAACAAGTTACCTCCTTCTGTCGCCAGATGGAGGTACAACTCACTCATGGCTTGCCATACAACCCCCAAGGGCAGGGCATCGTAGAGCGCGCCCACCGCACCTTGAAAGAATGCCTACAAAAACAAAAGGGGGGAATTGGCCACGGCCGTACCCCAAAGGAGAGACTTTCTTTAGCTCTATTCACCATTAATTTTTTAAATTTGGACGCCCAAGGGCGTTCCGCAGCTGACAGGCATTATGAGCCCAGTGGTGCCTGCAAAGGCATGGTGAAATGGAAAGACATTTTGACAGGCCTCTGGCGAGGGCCTGATCCCATGCTGACTTGGGCATGAGGGTCTGTTTGTGTCTTCGCTCAGGACCAGCGGGATCCGGTGTGGGTACCCGAACGCCTGACCAGAAAGGCCCAATATGAAAAGAAGGACACCACCAATGAAGAAGGAAGTGCTGCTAGTGATCCTCACGATGTTCCTGATGCTACAACAGGGGACATCAGAGCTGAGATGGGGAATCCTGTCGGTGTTTCCAAGGCCAATGCCGATTCGCCATAATGCTCCATGTATTTTGCTGTATAATCAGACTGCAGGATGGTTTGACCTGCCCAAAGAGTCTTCTGGAACTTGCCCGTCCACCAATGCCACCTGGCTTTCCGGGTGGTGGCCTGCTAAGATGCAGGAGGGTAATTGGACTGGGGAATTTGATGGCCTAATGCAACAGCTGAGAGTGGCCATCGTGACGGTGAACTCGACAAGGATGGATGGTGGACTAGCAGAGGGCCTGGTTTCATGGTTCTCCATCGCCATGAATCACCTAAAAGAGTGGATAGGAATGGGAGCTCTGGCTGACCTGATGGTGCTGATATCCTTGGTTTGCCTGTGGTGCATCTGCCATGTTAGATTCCTTCAGCGTCGCGATACAGCCATGATAGTTCAAGCCTTTACAGCCATTGAGACTGGACAGTCCCCCTATGTCTGGTTAGCCACCTTGAAGAAATAACTGTTATTAAGCACAGGATGCGAGGCTGAGCACTGCACTTGGAACCCAAAGAGGCTTGGGGTCCCAAGAAGAGCATGCCTGATTGCACGTGGGTTTGATACCTTACTTCCCACCTCTGTGAAAAAGGGTATCGGACGGGTCTGGCACTCCTCGGGTGGATGACACCTGAGTGAGCACTAGTACATGTCCCAGTCTGGCACAACAGAGATCAGGCCTCTGTTCTTGCCTGTTGCTATAAACTAAAAAGGGGGAACTGTAGAGAGCTGCATGCAGCCGCACCTTAAAGATGGCACTGGCTTCCGCCTTCCACCTTCCCGATGGTGAGCGCTCTCAGTGTTAAATAACTCCATATATGGCTAAGGCTAAAGCTATGGCTCGCTTCCGCGTACCTGGACCTATTGGCAGTGCCCACGTGGCCTTCCGAGATTGGACGCCCGGAGGATATGTAGCTATGAGCGGGCTTCCCCCCCCCCCCCCCGTGGTAGAAGAAGATTGTTCAAGGGTCCTGAATAAACCGCTGAAAGAAGAGTCTAGTGTTGCATCTTCCTTGCTGGCGAGGTTGCGCATGACACCTTTTCATCTTTTTTTTTTTCGAAAATTTAAAATCATTTATTTATTTGTTTGGTTCAGGGTCTCACTGCACAGCTCACACTTGTAGTGATCCTTCTGTCTCAGCCTTCCCAGCACTGCAATTACAGCTGTGCTCTACCATGTCTGGTTTCAGCAGCCTGTGTGATGCAGGCAGTACTGGTTCTCAAACCTGGGTCCCTGCACTTGCCAAGCTATCTCTGAAGCCCCTTATCTTTTGTTTTGAGACAGGTCCTGGCATGCTAAGTCACTAAGGCCAGACTCAGTTCAAACCCTCCTCTTGCCTCCCAGCATTGGGATCATGAGTATACACCACCACACCCAGCAGTTATTTGAGTGTCTAAAGCCTTGTGCTCCAAGGGCATAGGAATCTATTAACAGTAATCCCCACATTTAAAGTTCTTATTAGTGGGCATGAGAAAAAAAAATGGTTATATCCCAAGCGTTGCTGTGCAATTGCTTCAGCATCTTACAGTTCAAGATCAGATGGCCACTTGCTTTGAGCTTCTAGGAAGGATGGCACATGAGAGTTAAGCACAGGTCAGAGTAAAACCTCTTGTGTCACCAGCTGGGAGGCACAGCGGAAGGAGAGACAGTTATCACAACACTCCTGACAACAGAGTTCAAACAACCCACAGACACCCAGGAGGCACCTTCTGTCCATGGTTCCTCCAGTGCATGAGAACTACACCCTCGGAATCAAGCCTTTAATATATGGTCCTTTCAGGGGACTCTCGGTCGAACAACAGTAGAGCAGATTAGTACGTCAGGATGTACACTAGCAACCAAGTGTATACAATCACCTTGTGAAGGATACAGCTTAAGAAGGTGAAGTCAGTAGGTTGAAGAAATCTGTGCCCCAGTCATGTTTATTTTAGTACTAATTGTGCAGCCACAGAATGGAGGCAGCCTCCCCATGTGCTCATCAACTAGTGAATGGGTAAAGAAAATGTCATGTATAAACCAAAGCAGAATGCTATTCAGACATAGAAAGCATGAAAGCCTGTCATTTTCAATAGCGTGAATGTATGTAACGTTCATTATGTTAAAGATAAAGAAGCCAGGAATAGAAAGAGAAGGATGACTTGATCTCACTCATGCGCAGTCCAAGAAAGGTTGGGCTCATAAAGTACAATTATGGCTGTCAGAATGGGACAGCATGTGGATGGGGACTGATGGGGTGAGATTCGTCATGACTTCTATGTTATAGTGACACAGGAGGAAACTGTCCTGTGGTGGGATTACACAGCCGGGTGACCACTCAGAATGATAAAGTACCACATTTCCAAAACTGTGAATAAAGAAGCTTGGATATTTTCACCATGAAAATGGTAAATGTTCAGTGAGGTAGACATTTTAATGTAACATAAGCATTACGCCACATACACAGGTCTGCATCAGCCAAACACTGTAATGTATGTTGGATTGGAGAAAATGACAAATAAATATGTTTACAAATTCAAAAAAAGAAACAAAAATCCTTGCTGCAGTATTCAAAAGCCAGGGCACAGGTGAAGTTTAAATCAGAAATGGTGCCTACTTGCCAATTTGCATGAAGTCATCCCGCCCTAGGAGTCCAGCACCATGAGTTGATCAAACAACTGTTTAAGACTATGACACAGGTCACCGGCTCCCTCTGGGTTCTGGCTGTGAGTGGAAGTGGCCTACAGCCCTGTTCCTAAAGGCACTTATAAAAGGCTTAAGGACCAAGAAGCTTCTCTCATTCCTGAGTTTTAAGCATTTCCTCCTTCTTCTTTCCCTATTCTGTTTCCTC
Organism: Ctenomys sociabilis; assembly: GCA_004027165.1. Classification (NCBI taxonomy): domain Eukaryota; kingdom Metazoa; phylum Chordata; class Mammalia; order Rodentia; family Ctenomyidae; genus Ctenomys; species Ctenomys sociabilis. The sequence continues at coordinate 43,117 of PVKA01017011.1, read as the reverse complement.
ATTTCCATAGGTTTATTTTTTCCCTTACTGCTCCTTGTTTTCTTTTCTCAAAATCTAGGTACCAGGAAATCAAATGAGCTGAAGTTCATATACAGCTTCCTGTAGCCCTGACGATGAAGAAATACTTCGAATGTCACCTACTCCCCTGCAATTTCCCCTTCCTAAAGATCACGTCTGAGTTTTGCTGATTCTGAAGCTTTGCAGTGTAGGTGAGAACTTGATATGTAAAATAGGAACCATGAGAAATGGAAGTCACCTGCTTAACAGGACAGGGTATGGAGAGAGAAATGTTTAACAATAGACCTGACTTTTTTTTTTTTTTCTTTTTTTCTGTATTTAGGACAGGGTCTACAGAGTCTTACTACACAGATCAGGCTCGTAGTGATTCTCCTGATTTCAGCCCCCTAAACGCTGGACTTACAGGCATGTGCCACCATGCCCAGTCTCAATAGCCTTCTCAGTGCGCCCAAAGGTCGGGGCCAGCATGGCACGTTGGGGATGAACCCCGGCCGCTGCGCTCTACTGAAGTAGGCACGTTAGTCTGCTGAGCTGTCTGGCTAGCCCTGAGCTGGCATATTTTTAATCAACAATAGAGCTGATTTTGAAACCTAAAACCTAAAGTAAAAAAGAAGCATGGGTCTTGAAAGCAATAGTGCATTTACTCCCTGAAGTATAGTATTGACATTCAGTTAAACAAACCAAAATAACTTTATTGATTAGCAAGGGGAATTAGAAAAACAAATACATAGAAAACAGCTCTGTAAATTTGTAGCCCAGTGCTGGTCTTGATTGCATAGAAGCACATCATCGGGCACTTGGTGTCTGCTCTTCCACCAATTTACTAAAAAAAACTGTGCAGGCCAGGAACTGGTCTAAATGACGCTCAGCAGAAAAAGGCATCTGATGTTACAGTACAGGTTCTCCTATGCCCTGAGTCTTCACTGACCTTGAAAGGCTAGGGCCAAAATGTTGGCTGGCCTGTGGCTCTTCTATTTCTCCAATTGTGATCTGTGAACTTAGGTTGTTAACCATCCAGAAGAAAAGCTGATTAGTACCCTGTAGCATATGCCATTCAGTTTGCCCTAACTATCTGACTCAATTGTCTTTAGTTGTTGGTGCACATTTCTATTTGTATTTCTTCTTTTGACTTCTTATACTAGGGAGACTATACAATATTTGCACATATGTGTCTGTTTTATTTCACTTATAAGTATATGTTCAAGTGGCATCCACTTCAATATAAATACTTCAAGTTTGTCATTCTTTATAGCTGACTAATACTCCATTATATAGAAATAACACACCTCTTTCAGCCATTCCTCATGTGATGGACATCTTGGTTTCCAAGATTTTATGAAACTCAGTTGTGCCCCAAATTTTCTGAACAAGGAGATTATGGAGCCACAGAGAAAAGAGATTGATGATGTATAGTGTGCCTGGGGAGAGTCACATGGAGAGAAAACTTTCTCTCAGGCTCTCATAGAGAGCATACTGGTCAAGTGTTGGCCATGACTCATCCACATGGATGACACAGACAAAGGATCTACAGAGTAAGGTACAGGATTACAAGATAAACCCTGAGGGGACTTCACTGACCTCATCAAAAACAAAAGCTACGTCTTTTGGTATATTGGTCTTGATCTATCTTGGTCTTAACCATCTAGTAGAAAAGTATAAAAATGAGGTATATAACGTGGGGCCATAATACATTGAGCTTTAAATGGCTATGGTCAAAAATTTCTTCAGATAACTCACTATTAATGTGGAATGCTGGACTGTGTTGGATTGTGTCTCCGAGTTCAGGCACCTAAATTGGTTTAATGACAATGGAGTGTCCATCTCTGACAGGTCTAGACAAAAAAGGGGGGGGATACAAAGGAAGAATCGTGATGTGTGTATATAAACAGTACAGTTAAGATAAATATGCCGTGCTTCTGCATAATTCTATGAGAAGCAAGATTTTCACTAATAGTGGTTGGACAAGATTTTATGTTGGCTTCTAGTAATATGGACAGACACTGGGGAGATAACAAGGTAGAGGGTATTAATTGTCGAATCTGTGATATAAATCAGCTGTAGAGAAATAAGATAGGTATATATATATATATATATATATATATATATATATATATATAACTGAACTCTCTTCATTCACTGATTAGAGACATCTGCTGTAATAATGCCTGTAAGTGTAATATCATGTGTGCACCTTATACAACACTAAAACATTAGAAAAACATTTTGCAATGTATTTATTTGTTGAATCTGTCCTGTTAATTTGTCTTGAAACTGTCTCATTGCTATTTGTTCATCAATAAAAATAATTTTAAAAAAAGGAAAAGGCATCTGAAACTCCTTTCGCTGATGTCTGGAGAATGTGGCTTAGCAGAGTCCTGAGCTAGAAGCAGAAGCAAGGGCATGTACTCGGCATAAGAACAAACCAGGGATCGTACTGATTGTCATCACCAAGCAGTCCCAGCTTCCATCTGCCATGAGGAGGCTGCTACAGACTGCGCTCCTCGGGCGCTGGGTCCACCCTGCTGTGCCATCCACATCGCAACTACTCCAGCTGCAGACAGGAAGGAAAGGCCGTGCACTTGGTGCCAGGTGTAGCGAGCTTTGGAGCCCGAAATGTGGGAGAAAAATGTGTGTGACCCTGACATGTGCAGGCACCATTTACAAAGGAACTCTGATTCCCAGTTCCTTATTGATTATGCTGTCCATAATATCAATTTTTTTTCCTTAGCAATGGTCACAGTACCCCTTAGCTCCCTGTGAAACTTTGCTTCCATTTTTTTTTTTAATGAAAATGTTCAAAAATAGTTATTGAAAATTATCTACTTGGTTACTCATTCGATATTCAACTTAATTAGGTAAGGAGAAAACTGACAAAAGAAGGGAAAATGTAGTAAAGGGAATCTAACAGGCCAACCAGATAGCTCAGCAGATTAAAGCGCCGGCTTTGGCAGAGCTCAGCAGCTGGGGTTCAACCCTCTGTGTGCCCTTCCGACTCCTCCCACGGGATGCGCTGAGATGGCAACTGAGACTGGGCGTGGGGGCACACACCTGTAATCCCAGCACTTGGGAGGCTGAAAACAGGAGAATCACTACAAGTCCAATCTTTGTAGTGAGACTCTGTACACCCTGTCCTAAATGCACAAAAAAAGAGAGAGAATCTCACAGCCATGTCTAGTCTCTAGTAATAGGCAGATTGTTTTTGAAGTTACTTTGATAAGTAATATATTGTTTTATTATTTATTGTTTTAGATACTTCAATATAACTAATGGCAGAATTTGTTGATAATTTTGAGAGGACAAGTGAGCAAAATATATATGGATAATTTAGTTAGTAGTTGAAAACTAAAGCAGGTAAGGTGGCACATGCTTGAAATTCTATTTGCAAAGCTGATCCTAACTTAGAAGTTAGTGTGGGCAACAGCACAAGCCATGTGAGAGAAAAAGAAAGAAAGAAGTAAAAGAATGGAGAGGAAAGTTATATTTGGTGATAGATCTGAAGGTATTTTGTAATGTAAAATGCTATATGAAAACTTTTGGAAACCCTTAATAAACTGATGATTTGTTGAATAGCTTGAAATAAAAAAAAAATTGACCAAGAAGAGACCTAGAATAGCAAAAGCAATCCTGGATAACAAAGGAAAGGCAGGAAGCATCAAAATCCTTGACCTGAAATAATACTATAAAGCTACTGTGATAAATTCATCATAGTACTGGAAAAAAGACAGACCTGAGGGTCAATGGAACAGATTAGGAGATGTAGACATGACTACAAGCACACTCAGCCACCTTATCTTTAACAAAGGGTCAAACATGTTCATTGGAAGAAGATATCCTCTTTAAAAATGGTGCTGGAAAAACTGGCTTTCAACATGTCAAAGGCTAAAATGAGACCCATGCGTTATCATCATGCACAAAACTATAGTCAAAGTGGATCAAAGATTTAAATATTAAAATGGAAACACTAAATATTCTGGAAGAGAAAGTAGGTAGAAACCTTAAAGATGTAGGGGTAAGTTTCATGAACAAAAACCAAACTAAATGGGAAATACTTCAAAGAATCAACACTTGGGATCTCATCTCTTTTGAAAGTTTCTGCACATCAAAAGAAATCAACAGAGTTAAAAGAAAATCCATGAACTGGGAAACAATTATAGCAGACAGTCCTTCAGACAAATGACTCTCATCTAGAATGTATAAAGATTTTTTTTAAAAATCAGAACCCCCAAATTCTAAGACCTGAGATGAATATACATTTCTCTGATGAAGATATATAAATGGCAAATAAATAGATGAAAAAATGTTCAACATCATTGATCATCCTAGAGATGCAAATTAAAATCATGTTAAGATATCATCTTATGCCAGAAAGAATGGTTCCCTTTAAGAATTCAACCAGTAATAAATTCTGAAGGGGATGTGAGGAAAAAGGAACCCTTTTCTACTGTTGATGGGAGTGCAGGCTGGTACAACCACTCAGAAAATCAGTATGGAGATTCCTAACAATGCTAGTATTAGAGGTCCCATTCAAGCCAAGTATTCCCTTCCTAGGTATTTTTCCAAAAGAACTGAAATCACCATACCACAGCAATATATGTGCACCCATGTTTATAGTGGAATTTGTCATAGTCAAATCTTGGAAACAACCCAAATGCCTATTAACTGAGGAATGGATAAAAAGTATGATATTTTCACACAACAGAGTATTACTCAGCTATAAAAAAACAATAAATTTGAGGCTTTTGTAGACAAATGGATGCAGCTAGAAGCTATATTCATAAATGAAATAAAGGAACTCACATGTGCAAACATCATATATTCTTGCTAAAGTGAGAACCTGAAAGAACTATTAAAATCTAAGACATACAACAGATACTGTGATCCTGGCACTTGGGAGGCTGAAAACAACAGGATCATTATGAGTCCAATCTATGTAGTAACAGCTTGTAAACCCTGTACTAAATACCTAAAAAAAAAGATACTGTAAAAAGGAAAGAAATTTTTCAATGGGAAGGAAAAACTGGGATGAGAAAAAAGTCAGATGAGAGAAGAGAAAAAGATATATTTAGGTATAAATGCAGAATAGTTTGAATAATTAATTGTATTGTCAATTTCTGTTGGTCTTTTGAATGGAGCAGTTAATGCTTAAAATTGTTTTTTCTTTTTACTATGAATTTTTTCCTCTTGAATTTCCTTGTTATTGTTTTATTTTGTTGTTTTTCTCTAAATGAATCTTACACGTTTATATCTGGTAATCTGAACAACTAATCTGAAGATAGCATCATGCAATACAGCAACCATTGTAGAATTCCTATTACTTTGTTTAGTGAAATCTTGTATCATTTCTAATGCTGTTTTTATCACTATTTTGTATTCCTCAAAAATAAAAAATTAACCAAGAAAATATCAATAAAATAATAAAACCAAGAAAAAAACTTAATTCTCACTCAAAAATTAAGAAACAAAGGGACAGTTTTTAAGATTTATCTTTCAACCAATGTTGGGGGCAAAAGCACTAAATATGATTACATTTATAAGTCAGCTCTTAGATGTAATTAATTGCTTGCTATTGCACTATCTGATGTACATGCATATACATTCTCATGACAACTTTACGACAGGAATTACTATGTTCAAAGTTTTGAACAAGAAGAAAATCCCTGAGGTTTAGTGAGAACTCAGAAAGCTGCTACATGTTCAGGAAACATTACAGCACAAATAAAGGAATTTCACTAACAAATTAATATGAAGGAGCAAAGGAGAAAGAGAACAGAAGTCCTAATGGTTACAAAAGATTTACCAGTCATTATTGGATCCCAAAGTGTGGACTTCATGTGGATTCTGATTCAAAGGACGAACAGTAGAATAACACTGATGTTTATTGGGCAACTGGCATACTGGACATGTGTGGATGTTGATATTAGCAAATCATTATAATCTATAGATGTGGTAAAATGTGGTGGATATCTTTCAATTAATTAATTTTGGTGGTCTAGGAATCAAACCTGGGGCTTTTGTGCATGGTAAAGAGCTCCGTGTGGTTGTTTTAAAAGTGCTTATCCTTTAGAGATACATAACAAAATGTTACACGTATTTCATATTATCAATATACAATATATATAAAATTATAAATATACATAATTTTATGATGTTTTATATTTGTTTCAAAAATACTGGGGAATGAAAGTAGTTAAAGGAATAGATATAGGGCAAGATTACCTATGAGTTAACAATTACTGAAGTTGAACAAAGGCTTTTGGATTTGCATAACTAATTATACATGATTCACATTTTCCATAATTGGAGGTTTTCTTGTAAAATTTCTATAAACCTAGAATAATTAGAATTCAATGCCTCTGGCATATGTAGAGATAGAGAAATTGATGGAATGGAAAACATAGCCTAGAAAGAGATCCAAAGCTGTACAGGATAAAGGACAGTCATCAGAGTCAAAACTGATGGCTCAGGGTCCATCCTACTGTGCCATTTGCAGCAGCCACAACACACACATAGCTGTCTGCATTGAAATGATTCAGGCTGCAGACAGAAAAAGAAAAAAACCCTTCAATTGGTGCCAAACTTAGCAGGCTTTGGAGCCTAAAATATGGGAGAAAACTGTGTGCGACTCTGACATGTACAGGCATTACTTACTAAATACCAATTCCTTATTAATTATGCTGTTCATAATACCAATTTTTTTCTTAGCAATGGTACTAGAATAGAGAAAGACCTGGTACTGGAATTATCCTGCCTTTAATACAAGAATCCTGGAACTTTTAAAACAGATGAGATCCCAAGCACTGATTCTTTAAAGTATTTCCCATTCAGTTGATTTTTGCTCATGAACTCTCTACCTGCTGCTATGTCCTTAAGGTTTCTACCTACTTTCTCTTCCAGAATATTTATTGTTTCAGTTTTAATATTTAAATCTGTGATCCATTTTGATCATAGTTTTGTGTATGGTGATAGGCTTGGGTCTCATTTTAGCTTTTGGCATGTGAAACTATCATTCTACTCTCAACTTCTGGGAAATCAGCCTTTCTTATCTCAAACCTGATTGATTATCAGAGTCATGAAAGGAAAACTAGCTAACTTTATTTTCAGCGGGGGGGTCGGAGAAAATCGCCTTAGAAAAGTCATCTCTATTATTCATCAAAATATAAATACATTAAATAATTAGAAAATGTAAGTGGATGATATTTAGCTGACATCTAAGCAAGGAACAACTATTCAAGTGCAAAAGTAAAATTTTGATCATCAAAATTTCAAATGGGACCATATTAAATTAACATAAAATATAATGAACTAAAATAAAATATACAGCAAAAGTGGCCATTGAAGAGAAAAATATTCTTAATATGTTAAGCACTTAACTAAATTGAAAGTAAAAATAAAAAATCATCATAGAGTATTGACAAGGGATATAATTAAACCACTCCCAAAGAGAAATTGTAAATGTCTACTAAAGAAATGTTTTAAAAATCAGGCTTGTTGTTGGAATAAGTAATTCAGTCATAAAGTAAGGGCTTGGCATGCGCAAGGCCCTGATTCAGTCTCCAGCAATTCACACAACATAAAAACAACTCAAACAAATTTCACAATGTAATCAAGAGGCTAAAATATATCAAAACATGGATAAGATACTATTTCAGTGTATCAAACTATCAAACTAATAATTATGATAAGATTATAATGAAACAAGCAATTTTATTCAGTGCTCATAGAAGTGTAAGTAATTTACTCAAAAGACATTTGGCAATATGAGTAGACCTAAAAATGCTCATGCTTTTTGACTCAATAATAACAAATTCACATTTATCATAAGCAAATGGTCTGAAATACTAAAATAATTTTATGAGAAAGGATAATAATATAGCATTATTTGTAACAACAAAAACTATAAGTAATGTAAATAACAACCACTAGACATTAGTTAAATTACGTGCATACGATTCATTTATTAAAAGTCATGTTCCAGAAAATATTTACTAACACCAAAAATGTTCATAAGCTATTAAATCCATGTTAACACTGTAGGATGTTCATTCTACATAGAGAAAAACACTAAAAAATACTCCCAAGTTTTCATAAGGTGAGGTGGAATTAAATCAATGTAAATATTACAGATTGTAATAAAATAAATACTATGTTAGGTTTTTAGAGTGAGTATAAAATACAAAGTATATACAAATAAATGCAAAGAAAGATGGTGAGTTTCCAGCTACCCACAGACAGAACATAGGTCAGCATTCGAGCAGTCCAGGTGGCCGCGGACACAGCCAATGGGAAGTGGTTTTCTTCTATGATTAGGTGAGGAGTTGAGGAGTCCAGAATACAGGAAGTGAATTACTAAAGATAGACACAGGAACACTGCTAACCGCCCGGCGCCGGTTACGGGGGCATCTGGACTGCCCAGTCTGAGATACTGTTTCCTGCAAGGGCAAGAATGTAGGCCTGTGTGAGGCCAAGTCTGAACTGGCAGCTGTTTAAAGAATGAGGGAACCAATACTGGATAAGACAGCAGCCAAACAAACAAACAAACAAAAAAAGCTAATATTGCAGGTGGTCTTTGACAGAGACAAAATACAGCACGCTTCGAATAAGTCTCGCTCTTTCTACTGAGGAAAGAGAATTATTTGTTCAAACGAACACAATTTAACAAGATTTCTAGTGGGTCAGCACAGCAGGTACTTCATCAAATAAACAAGACAAAACTCGCAAAACCAGCTCCATAAATCTGCAGCTGAAGATTGCATTCCAGACCCTGATGGGAGTCTACTGCTTCGTTTCATTTCTGATCAATAGAATCATTTCTTAATGGCCCTGCCATGCAACCGCTGAACGTCTCGTGAACATCACAGCCCCAGCTCCCTTGGATCTGGTGGCTTCACAGAAGGTGAACCAGCTTATTTTTCTTGCTGACTGATGTCAAACAAGAGTCCACCAGTTTACTTTGGAGTCAACCAGAGAGGGATGAGTTTAACTGTTTTGCTTAACGTTTGGAAAGAAAGATGGCAAAGCATATTTCTGTCAGGAAAGAAGTGTTGCCAGCTGTTTTCTTCCCTCTACAGGAGAGAGACTGAATTGATCTGTTTTGCCACATTGAAATTCTTTCTATACCACAATCTTTCAAAATGCATCTTGGACACACAGCAAATTCAAAGGGTGGAGGAGGGGTAGGAGGCTTCATAAGAGGCTTGTGGTATTGTGCTTTGGTACAGTTGCTCTTCTGCAGTGGCATCAGGTCCTGATTGCCCTTTAAGAGGACTGTTGTTGTCATTCCTTTCTCCCCCTTATAGAATGATTTTTCCAGTTGTTTTTTATCCCCTGAAAGTAACAGGCTTTGTTGGTAAAGTGGCAGGAAACATCTGGCCTTGGACATCCAGACCTACAGATGTTTGGTTAGGTTTCCCTGGTGCAGCAGCCCCCACCCCCCAGAAACTGGAAGTCAACTGAATGACTTTATCCTTATCAATGGTTGACTCAAATATACAGGCTGTATGGTTACAACTAAGGTAAAGAGCTGCCTTGGAAGTAGAGAAAGTATTAATAGCATAAACTTCGAGGTGAAAGCACCCACTAAAACTAACCAGAAGCTCCCTGTATAAATAGAACTATAATGGAAGGGGCCTTAATTAGAAACTTAATTGTACTTTCTGGGCCCAAGCAGATTTTAAATTGAAATTAAATAAACATAGGCATTCAACATTTAATAGGGAGTTCTTCCAGGAATTGGAGTTAGGCTACCTAAAAAGCCTGCCATTAAAGGTATATTTCTTTTAACTAAAAGCCTTATGGACCCATAACACCTAAAATCAGCTCCTCAGTGTCCTGGAAAGTATCAGCAGCTCTCTTGAAATGGGCATTCACAGCGAACTCGCTGCCCACTCTCTATTGACTGATCAGCCACCGCATAAGAGCCTGAATGAGGCACTAATTACAATCAAGGGCAATATTGCTATTAAATCTATTAATCTGGTGTAGCATATCAAATGTTTCCAGAAGTGCCTATAAAGTAGAGGCTTCATTTGCTTCACGATGAATGTGAACGTACAAAAATAACTGGAAGTGTCTTAGAAGCAACATCTTCAAGTTCAAAACCCGAGCCATTCTACTGTACAAATTGTATTCAGCTGTATACACAATTCTGAGTTAAGCTGTACGAAGCATTAATTTTTGTACAGCCTTATGGCCACAGCACTCACAGGAAAGCAAAGGACAATACGGCTTCCCAATCTTCCAAGTCATTTTCTAGAAATATTAATTCAACAAATATTAATTCAAGTACTATTCCCCAAAATAGAGACAAAGTAGTAAGTGAAACAAACATAAAGCTTGGAAGTTTATTCCCCCAGAGACCCTCCTAGGTCTGTGGACATTTAAACTGGACTTGAAACAGCACTGCTGGGTCAAAAATGGGTACATTTTTGGGTTTTTAGTACATAGTGCAACAACTGCCCTTAAGAAAGCCTGATTCAATGTATCTTTTAGTCATGCATCATATGCCAATGGATGTACCTTAGCCCTGGAGGCTTTTACTGAATAGTTTTAAGAGTGGTATGTGAAAATAATAGCATATAATTATTATTGTTTGCATATAATACAGACAGTTGTAAATAAACAGCTATTGGAATAATCAGACAAAAGTTGAATTGGCTTTAAAGATTTACAATGTGAATTTCTTCATTATTTTTCTTGGGTTCTTAAGCTTGTTTCTGTCTGAAAAAGTGGAGCTCCCTTGATGAGCTACTTCTGGATGACAACAAAAAGAACTTCTGGGTGGTTTAGGTTTAAAACATCTCCCTAAAGCCTCATGCCTTTGGAATATGATTAGTTTCTGTGGCACTGTACACATCAGTAGATCCAGCCCAGGCTGAGTATAGAAGCTGGCTTGTTGTTAGGCAGCGGTGCTTGGTTGGAGGTGGGTCACAGGGGTGTGACCTGGAAGGGGCCATTCTTGTCTTGGCTTCTGTCTTCTCTCACTGCCTTCTGGTTGCCATGCATCAATCCATTGTCCTCCGCTGTGCCCCTTCACCTGCCATCTTTCCCTTGGAGCCAGGCTAACCAGGACTGAAGCCTCCGAAACCTGTGAGTCAAGGTGAGCTCTCCTCTTCCAAGTTGTGGTGGCCAAGTACAACCTCTGTGTGCTGGGCACTTGGCGCTCAGGTTCTTAAGCTATTCATTCCTGCTGGATTTGTCCTATAACCCATCTTCTTAACAACTAAATTCATCAGGACTCATTTGGTTACAAGGGAGAGAAACTAACTCTATCCTAGATAAAGGAAAAGAAAATGTGTTGGCTCAAACAACCAGGAAGAGACAAGCCTAGCATAGTTGAACCCAGAAGCTATAACAGCGACAAGGCCCGTTCTCAGTCTTTCTTTCTGTCTCCCTCTCCTTCTCTCCTTTCCTCTATTTCTCTCTCATTTGTATTCATTGTTCTTCATGTTTTCCCAGCAGCACTGCCTGCTGGCTCCCACGATCTACTCTAAGGACAACACTGGCCTATTTAGAATGGGGCCGCCTTTGAATCACTGCATCTACCTGCCCACTGGTGTGTGCTTAGTGTGGGGGAGGAAAGGGTCCTACAGCCTGATTAATAGCCTTTCTTCTTGGATTATGTGGAGTGGGGGAGGAATTCACCAAAAGAAGCAGAAGACAAAGAAAGGTAAAAATGTTGGGCACACAAAAACCACAGTTACCACTGTCCACTGAAATCGCCAACCTCATCTCTTCATTGGGCTCTGTTGCGGTGTAGACATCACAAACCACACCGCCATACTGGCCTTTCCTCCCTGGCTGATCACACATCTATGTCTTATTCAGCTTGGGCTGCCTCAAAGCCCAACATCGCTTAATATTCCTTCCAAAATCAAGTGTCCCAGCTTTATAGCTGAGGTTTCTAACACCCACCCTTTTGATTCTGCTCAGAAGTAACAAAATGGAGTAGGCGATAGAGCTTGAATGAGTCAGTAGCTTCTAAGGCTTCTCAGTTCATTCCCAATGAGACATCCACAGGAATTCTGAGGCAGCACCTGGAAAGTGTCATGGCGTAGGACTGTGTTTAGGATCATGAGGTGGCTAACCCCACCATGGAGCTGGGTAGAGTAGAGTAGAGGTAAGGGAAATGAGCAGAAGGGGAGTGGCCTGAGGGCTGTGTGCCTCCCAGCAGAGGGCTTGGCTTGCTTGGCCCACACCCACCCCAGCAGGACCCTGGTGTGCTGTTCCCCTAGCTCCCCAGGCGAGGCCTACCACCACCTCCACGCTGCTGTCCATTTTCAGTGTTCCCTCAAAAATATTCCTTCTGCACAACTCCTGCTCAGCCAGGCTGGCTTGGCAGATGATGGGAAGCAGGCTTCAGAGTCCTCATTACAAGAAATAGATTTGCCTGGTCCTTGACAAGAATTTAATTATGTTATTTAGTAGCATTCGCTTACCATTTTAACTATTCAATATATTTTGTTGACTTCATTATTATTTTGCCTCCTTTTATTCTAGGCCTTTATCCTTTGAAACAGAAAATAAGCACAGTCCCCTGCAAAGCCATACCCAAGGGAAGGAGCCAGGTGCCTCTTTGCTGGTTTCCTCCCTGCTGAAAGCTACACTTCCTCTGACTACGGAGTTTTCCAGCCGCTTGGCAGTGGCTTTCTAGTACCTTACGCTCAGCCGCTTGTCAAATAGCAAATACTTGTGTGCTTACCAGGGACCAGGGCTGGGTTCAGGTGTACACTTAACACATGCATGGAGGATTCGGGGCAGACTTACAGGATCACCACTGGAGCAGATCAGTGATCATGCTACCTCCATCATTAAAATGTGCAGGCTGAGGTACAGCTAGGTTAAATAATCTAAAACCACAAAGCTAGGAAAAAGTATTGACCCCAGGGTCTTCTTTAAATCTTCCATCCTTTCTTTGCACTTAACAGCCCAGTGGTGTTGAACCTGTGGCATATTGCCTCAGCAGACCGTTCCCCTGAAAGCTCTACACAGTTGTCCATCACCTGAGCAGCCTCCTTAAGTGTGCAAAGGCACAGGGGCCAGTTGCATTTGACAAGAGCCAAGATCTTCAATCCCTTCTTTTATCCAGATGTCCTGCCTATTAATTTTTTTATAGGTTCTCACTACACAGTTCAGATTTAGAGTGATCTTCCTGCCTCAGCCTCCCCAGCACTGGGATTACAGCTGTGCACCACCATTCCCTATTTCAGTGGCATGGCTATTAATACTGGGAATCGAACCTGGGTCCTTGCACTTGCCAGGCAGGCATTTAGACCACAGAGCTATCTCCCCAACCCCTGCCTGCTATTCTAACAGTGAATGGCTCAGTCTCCCTGGATGGATTGAATAATTCTCCAAGGGTTCTGTCTACAAATAAAGTAAACACTAGCAGTTTACTAAGATGACACTTTATGTAGCACATTCATATATATGAGAAAAGGAAGCAGTTTAAAGAAGTAGTATTTTAAAAACTTAGATTAAGACCAATATAAAAGCACTATTTAAGAATTTTTTAAACAAAATTCACATTTTACTTAGATTGAAATAAACTATACAAAATTTATTTAAGAATTAATAGACCTAAATCTAAATCTTAGCTCTGCCACTGACATACTATACTAGACAATTTATTTCTGTTTCACAAGAGATATTTAAATTAGATACTCTACAATATTCCTTCTAGTTCTAAAATTCAATGATCTAAATAAATACTTAGTGAAAGATTATTTATTTTTCATTTCCCTTTTTACCTAGAAAAAAGACACTGACAGTTTTCTTCACTGATGGCCTCTGGAATATTGCAAAGCCCCAGGACAGAAGGAATCATTTTCCTCAGCTGGCACTCTGTCAGGCACAAGCTTTAATCATCCTGTGAAAGATTTTTTACTGCACATCTAGGCTGGTTGCCAAGGCTTTTTATTAACCAGGATTCTCCAGAGAGACAGAACTAATACAGACAGTCCTTGACTTGTGATGGTTTAACTTAGAACTTTTCAATTTTACAAGGGGGCAAACACATGTACTTTCAACTAGTTCTTCACTTGTAGTGTGGTATTCAATAAATCACATGAGATACCCAAAATAGACTTGTGTTAGATAATTTTCTTAGCTGTAGGCCAATATAAATGTTTTGAACATAATTCAGATAGGCAAGGCTAAGCCATGATGTTTGATAACTAGCTGTATTAAATACATTTTTGATATATTTTCATTTTAAAATAGGTCTATTGTGAGAGGCACCTGTAAGTAGATATTTGAGAGGGAATTTACGGGAATTGCTGCATATAATTATAGAGGCAAAAGGTCCCATAAGATACTGCCCGAACGCTGGAGCAAACATGCCAAGGCACTGGCATGACTGAGTGCAACCCCTGTGGAGCCAATAGTGTTGCTTCCATGCCACAGCGAGAGACAATGCAACCCCTGGAGCATGTGGGCCCAGGAGCCAGAAGCTCAGGCGTCCATAGGCAGAAGTTGGATGTCCTTGCTCTGTAAGACAAAGAGGCCTTTCCCCCACCTCTGTGTCCTACTTAGACTTCAGAGTGAGTGACGCCCACCCATGCTGGCAAGGGCAGCCTCTTCTACTCCTGGATCAAGCACCTGTGCAGGCACACATGGACGTCAGCTTAGAGCAGCTCACAGGGCATTCCTTTGCAAAGTCAGTCTGACACAGAAGCTTCGTCGCCACAGATCCCTTCCATTGCCAGTGGCAGAGGTGCTCCCTGGCCACCCGCCCGGGGCGCTGCTTCCCGCCCCTCCCTGCTCCTCCCAAGCAGGGAAGGTCTGCAGAGGCAGGTTTGTCCTGGCCCATTCATAGCTATGAAATTAAAGCATAGAAGGAAGAAGTGGCTCTGCACTGAAGCCCTCTGCACCTGCCCTTCTTCCTTTCCTGAGGAATTAGGACAATTTCAAAGAAGCTCATAGGGCCCAGGAGGTACTGCGCATGGTGCTGCTTTTTCCCTCCTGAAAGAACTGCCCAAGGCTTCAACTCAGGAGTCTGCTCCTGCTTTCTGTCTTAACAACAGTATTTTTGAAATTGGAAGCCAGATATTTTGGAACCATTTGTTTTGATCTACGAATTCCATGTACACTGATCTGGATATGCTTTGATCCTCAAAAGTTAATGTGAAGAGGGTTGGCAGCCAGTGTAATATTCTCAAAGGCAGTGGGGCCTTAAGGGTTGGGGCCTAGTGAGGGGGGACTGGATTATGAGTGCTCTTGTGGAGCAATCAGTGTTGATGTCAGGACGTATGGAGTCTTGTGTGCATTGAATAGTTCCCACGATAATTGATTCTTATAACAAAGTGATCCTGGGCATTGCTCTGCCTCAGACTTCACATCGTGACCTGTGACCTCACTATGAACCTGCTTTGCTTTCTCCTCTGTGATGCAGTGCTATATCCATTGGGGCTCTGGGGGCTGTGTGTACCTCCCAGCCACCAGAATCCTGAGATGGGAAGAAAAACCTTTTTCTCCACCAGTTTTCCAAGCCCAGGTGTTTTGTTATAGCAACACCAAACAGCCTAAGATACTATCTAAATCAGCATTGTACTTTAAACTTAACATGGACTAATTATATGATTTTTGGGTTTTTTGTTTTGTGGTTTTTGTTTTTTTTTTCCAGCTCAGCCCACCCTGAGGGAAGGGCTGGCACAGTATGTGGTGCCGGGGCTCTAATCATGGTCCCCTGCACCTACTCAAGCTTGCCTAAGCAGGCACTTTAGACCGCTAAGCTATCTCTCCAGTCCTTGTGGGGGTTTTGTTTGTTTGTTTGCTTGTATTTGTTTTTAAATCAAATGCAAGACCTTGCACTTTACAGGCAGGTGCTGCACTGCTGAGCTATATTCCCAGCATTGAACTAATGAAATTAGCCCTGAATTTACTGCCTGTGCCCACATGTGAACATATCTATGAAATATCTATTCAACTGAAAAAAGAAAGCCATCATTCCACCATTTGTAAAACACTTCTCTTGGATTTTTACAATTTAGATGCAGACCAGAAAGGTGAATTCATTTTAGGTCTAGAAAAAACTGATGTATGAGAGGCAGCTTGCCTGGGACCCCAGGAGTCAGTCTTCAGAGCTCCAAGCAAGACCCCATTATTCATCTCTGCTGTCTCCTCTCTTGACTGCACTGGCTTCATGTCTGTCACCTACACAAAAGTTGCATGGGACCTCAGTGTTCCAATCTGGGTGCACAGAATTCACTCTGCTAGGCCAAAATAGGTCCTTTGAAATGGGTGCCTCTTTCAGGATCTCACTGTCCTGTCTTGCCCTTGTGAGCTAATCTAAGAAGCCCAGCATAAGGAGGAAGGTGGCCCTGAAGGCGACACTTTCTGCCCATAACCTGAGTGCACTTTGGCTTCACCTTGGTCACTCAGAGTCCCTACACACACTGTTTCCTCTGCTGGAAGTCCTGCCCTGCCCCCACCTGTGCACTCCAGCTTACCCTCCAGGTCTCAGTTTAGATGTCATCACCTCTGGAAGCCCTGGCACCTCACATCTAGGTTTGACCTCAGTAATTCCTCTGGCTTCTCCTTTGACAGCATGTAGTACTGGTCTCTGCTTTATCTGACGGAAACACCTAAGTTCTTAAGAGGTGAAACCCTTTTAACCAAAAACTTAAGGCTCGAGCAGCACTTGCTCTGGAGACTGCTGAAAACAGTGGGGTTACTCCCAGCAGAAAGTGCTGTGCCCTCCATGGTGATTAAGGGGCTGGCTGACAATGAACAAGAGATTTAGGTACTGTCTTCACAGGAGCGTAGGGAAGGCCAGCAGATGCTGATGACAACAGCCATCAGATCTGCTCACATATTCTATGAAAATAATCACAGCGCAGCTGTTCAGTCTCTGGTTGGGGGTCTGGTTCTCGCTCACATCTGCAATTGTTTCAGCTGTCAGTCACAGTCAGTGAGTCACCACTGCCCGATTTGAGAGTCCTGCTAGGACACACCCGGGGGCCATCCCGGGAATGCTCATCCTGTCTCCTTCCCCAGACATCCTGCTAGGTTCCACCATTTAACTTCTTAGAGCTTTGATTGTCTCTGGGGCTTCTGGATCTGACAGCGCAGAGAGCAATCGTCCTGAGGACTGGTGGTCCACGCTCGCTGCGAGCAAGCACTGTGGTGAGAAGCCACTGCGTGGTGGTGAGAGAGAAAAGCAGAGCAGAACCAGTGACAACTACAACTACAGAATGGGCAGGGGAGAGTATGGGCAGGAGGGGAGTAGAGACCGAGAGAGTGAAGGCTCAGCACCCCACTAAACACACTCCAGCCGGGGGCGTGAGCAGACCATACGGGACGGGCAGAAGAAGCCAGTGACAAAGAGCCTCGGACAGTGTTGGCTCCTTGATGTGGAATTCCCAAAAGAAACAAATCCATAAGTCTTGCTTTATCTTGGACTTAACCATCCAGCAGAAAAGCATACAAATGAAGTATAAGAAGTAAAGCCATATTATGATGCTGAGCTTTAAAAGACTCAAATCAACAACTTCTGACATTGCCAGACATATGGAAAACCCAATACTATTATGGACTACTGGACTATTTTGGAATATTTTGCTGAATTCATGCACCTATAATATTTAAATGACAAAACTAAACAAAAAAAGGGGATACAAATGAATGACCATTTTGTATCTGTATATTTAAAATAGTTCAGATAGATACAGCTACGTTCTCTTAATTCAATGAATAGAGGGATCTGCTCTAACAGTGTTTGTAAATAGAATATCATGTGTGCACCTTGTACAACAAATAACTACTAAGAAAACAATATGCAATGTATTAATTATTGAATCAGGCCTACTAATTTGATCTGAAACTATCTCATTGTTATTTGTTTTTCAGTAAAATTATGGAAAAAATAAAAAAAAATAGTTCAGACAGATATACAGCTACATTCTCTTAATTCAATGAGTAGCGCAATCTGCTCTAATACTGTTTATAGACAGAATATCATGTCTGCATCTTGTACAAAAAATAGCCACTAAGAAAATAATATGCAATGTATTAATTATTGAAACTGTCCTACTAATTTGACTTGAAACTGGCTCATTGCTATTTGTTTTTCAATAAAATTATGGGGAAAAAAAAAGAAAGTAATTAGTAGTTTCCAGGGACCAGAGAGGGGAGAAGGGTCAGTGACTACCAGTGAGTTTTAGTTTCTTCATGGGAGGTGAGAATGTTCTAAAATTTGATTGTACGGATGATTGCAAACCCTATGAATATTCTTTAGAAAGCTCCAAGTTGCACACTGTAGGTGGGTGAATTGCATGGTATATGAATTTTAAATCAGCAAAGCTGTCTAAAAATATTCTGTGGTTTAGAGCTTTTTAAAAATTGCTAATTTGTTTTCATACTATTTATTTCTTTATTCTGAAAGTCAATCGCTGAAAGAAAGTCAAATGAAAAACAAATGTAGAGGCTGGAAACAGAGCTCTGTGCTCTAAGAGCCTGCTCGGCAAGCTCAAGAACCCGAGTTTGATCCCCAGTACTGTATGCAATGCCAGCCCAGGAACCCCAAGTGCGCCATAACAGCCTGAAATGGGGTGTGGTAGTACAAGCCTATAATCCTAGCACTAGGGAGGCTGAGGCAGGAGGATCACTATGAGTCCCAACTGTATCAACAACAATAGAAAGAAAAAGAATAAGAAAGAGAGCAAGAGAGAGAGAGAGAGAGAGAGAGAGAGAGAGAGAGAGAGAGAGAGAGAGAGAGAGAGAAAGAGAGAAAGAAAGAAAGAAAGAAAGAAAGAAAGAAAGAAAGAAAGAAAGAAAGAAAGAAAGAAAGAAAGAAAGAAAGAAAGAAAAGACAATTTTATTATACTTTCTTCGGAACGAGTCCTCAGCCTTGCACTTCATCCCTGGGCATCTCACAGCACAACGGCCAGGGCACAGCTGCCCTCTGCAGCCACAGCACCCACTGACTTAATTTCCTAGTGACTAATCTGACAGCCAGAGCTTACATTTCAGTAGAAGAGAGGTGGACAAAGGTAGAGCGCACGAGGAGTGACCAGTGGCATACGCAGCAGGCTACGGAATGGCACGAGGTGGGCCGGGATCATTCACAGTTGTTATCCAGTGCAGTGTGGGCTGGGGTAGATGGAAGGTAAAAGTTAAAGAAAAGGATACAAGAGTGGTGTTCAGGCCAGCATTGACTAGTACGTAAGTGTGATAATAACAGCAGAGTAAACTATTAAATAATAGCATTATATAACATAATCTACTAAATAAAGCATACAAAACATACTTATCTCGGTCCTGCAGCCAAGGCCTCACAGGCCTGTGAAAATTACAAAGACTACAAAACTCAAGCATCATCCAACAAGCACAGTGATGGCACTAAGCTAGAGACAGACCCTATACTTGCATGGACTAGGGAACGACTTGGGATGCTCCTTCACATAGGTGGTCAGGGAAAGGTCTGGGGTGATGATCTCTGAGCTAAATTTGCATGCTGTAGGTCAGCTTTGTGATTATTGAGGAAAGACTTCCAGGCAGGGGCAAGGCAAGCAGAAAGACTTCAGGCTGACACAGGTTTGAGTGTTTGTGGAACAGAGAAAAACGTGCTTGTTGCTGGGGCATGGCGCAGTGAGAGACAGATCAGAGAAATATCCAAAATTCAAAATTTATTCTAACAGTTGGGATAGATAATGCCATGCTTCTACATAATTCTATGAGAGGCAAGATTTGAACTAATGGTGGGTGGACAGGATATTATGTCGGCTTCTAGTACTATGGACAACCACTAGGAAAATAACAAGGTAGAAAGTATTAATTATTGAATCTTTGATGTAATTCAGGTATAAAAAAATAAGATATACAAACAGCTACACTCTCTTAATTTACTGATAAGAGACATCTGCTATAATAATGTCTGCAAGTATAATATCATGTATGCACCTTCTATGATACCAAAACATTATGAAAACAGTTTTCAATGTATTAATTTATCAAATCCATCTTGTCAAGGTATCGTAAAACTGTCTCATTGATATTTGTATTTCAATAAAACAAAAATTAGGGCCTGGGAGATAGCTCAGCAGGCACAAGCACCTGCCTGGCAAGTGCAAGGTCTGAGTTCAAAAAAGTTTGGAGCTGGGGAGATAGCTCAAATAGAATAAGCACCTGCCTGGCAAGCACAAGGTCCTGAGTTCTATTCCTGGTACCGCAAAAAAATAAAATTAAATAAAATAAAAAAAATTAAAAAAAAAATCTAAATGTCAGGGACCAGTTCATTCCAGAAAGAGTGCTCTGTGGGTAAATTTTGTGGTGGAACTATGAAGAATCTTCTAAAATAAGCAACATTGCGTGCATGAAAAGGAACGGAGAGACGCAGGAGGGTGAAGGGGCAAGATTTGTCTAGGGGACCAGACTCCTAGGTCATCTAAGTTTTCATCTTCCCTAGAGGTCTGTAACTCAACCCTGTTTATCATTTGATTTATACCTTGAAAAATGGATTTTTTTTGCTCTAAAGACCCTCAAGTTTGCAAGGAGTCTTAAACTACCTCCATATAGTCCATTTCTAATTTGATAGAATCTTTCAGTCTTCCAAGTTCTTTGGATAATATGACTCTGATAAATATTTAAAATGGTACCCAAATGAAGTTTGGATGCCTCTTGTGGCTTTATATAATTTTGTGTTGAAACTTACAAGGTCTTTTTTCCTGACATGGAAGAATGGGTAGGAGAGAGGGCAAGGAAACAGTTGATGTGCTCCTGTGGAGAGATGCAGAGAGTGGTGGATGGGGACACAGACTCTGGGATCAGCCAGCCTGGATTTGTAGAAAACTTTGTGTAGCTAGTTAGTGTCTTTGCACCTCACCTTTCCATCGTGAAAAATGGGGTCAGTAGGGGCCCTAGCTAATGGTGTCATTGACAACCGAGAGAGTGTATTCATGTGTCCACTATTTTTGGCATCACTCCAAGTCCTTTGAGGCCCTTTCTTCTCTATGAATACTGCCATGGTCACCAATTCCCTTCAACTCTAACCAGCTTTGCTTAGAAATAATCTGACAATGTCTGACCTCCTCCTGCCTACCGACTCCTGGCCCAGTACTTCTCTGAAGCCACAATACAAGATATCTTGGAAACTCACACTCTGAACTCCAGAGATCCAGATGTAAACAATCTAGACATGCAAGGGAATTGAATCTATGAGCTCTACTGTGAGGGAAAGAAGCCATGGGCAAGAAGGGTGAGAGAGATGGCTCAGTGGAATAAATGCTTCCCGGGCAAATACAAGGCCATGAGTTCAATCCCCAGTTCTGCCAAAAAAAAAAAAAAAAGCCATGAACATATGTGCCCCCATTTTTCCTTGGGCAAATAATTCTGAGAAGCACTTTTGCAAGACTTCTTGTCAAGCGCCAGTTGTCATGGTGGTAGCCTGTCTATTAAACTATCCTTGCATTAGATTTCCCTCCGTCCATATTTTACTGCCTCTTGTTCCTTATACTTATTCTCTGGGATAATTTCTCAAATAAGTTTCTTCTATGTATTTTGCTTAAGCTCAGTTTTGGGGGTGAAGTCAAGTTAAGACTGCATATAAAATTTGTTTAGAATAGTACCTGACATGTTGTTAGTGCTATGTAGCTGCTAATTTTTATTTTTTCAATAAGGGAGTGATAATTATTATGGCCATGAAACTTAAGCTGGTGTTATAGTTTGTGTCTAGATGCCCCCCAAAGCCTCATTCAGTCATGGAATGGGCTTCTAGAGTTTTTGATTGATTCATGGTTCAATGCTCGGATTATTAGTAAAAGTGCTACATTCACCGTGGGCTGAGGAGATAGCTCAGAAGCATAACCACCTGCCTGGCAAGCACAAGGTCCTGGGTTTGATCCCTGGTAACCTCACCACCACCACCACCACCAAAAGCCTCTGTCCTTCGAGAAAGTGTAAAGGAAAAAAAAAAAAGGTATTTTTAATCGCCTGCACACAATGGAGGGGAGTTTTTCTCACTCCTCCCTTTGTGCTCTTGTTGCTTTTCTGCTGCCATGAACTGCTGCTACCCTTTGCCATGTGCCACTCTGTCTTGAACCAGCCAAGTGTGTGCAGAAAACTCCACACACTGTGAGCCAAATAAACCCTTTTTTCCTAAATTCTGGATGTCAGGTGTTTTGTTCTACTAATGAGAGAAAAGTAACAGAGACAGCTGGCTTCGGTGGGAAGTGAGGAAATGGCAGAGGGGCTTAAACGTGAACAGGTGGCAGCATCAAGGGATTGGGGGTCGCATAAGGTACTGGTGAGCACAGATAATGGGGCAAGTGAGCTGAGAGAATGTGGTCAGAGTGAGAGAGAGTCCTAAAGTTAGTAAAGCACAGCGATATGGTTATTGACAGCAACGAAGCCTAACATATGACCATGCCGGATGAGATGACATGAGAGAAAAGGTAAGTAAGACCGAAGAGGTTTAAAATCTAAAAGGCCATCTACATATAAATTAGTCAGCTCCTCTTGCAGCCATGACATGCAATAAATATCCCCCAAATCTGCTGACACACTACAGTCACCGTCATGATCACCGGCATGCAGATCGGTTGGCCAATCGAGGTTGGGCTCACAGTGCAATCCATTTGGTTTGGCTCAAATCTTCTGCACATATATTCATTCCAGGGCCCTAGCTAAAAGGGCATTAGCTACTTGTGTGCATTCTCCCCACATGTCCCATGGCCAGAGCCAAACTGGAATCATAAACCCATACTCACCACATTCTCAGATGTTATATTGGTCAAATCG
Source organism: Ctenomys sociabilis (assembly GCA_004027165.1). Lineage (NCBI taxonomy): Eukaryota > Metazoa > Chordata > Mammalia > Rodentia > Ctenomyidae > Ctenomys > Ctenomys sociabilis. The sequence goes on along the minus strand of PVKA01017011.1, from coordinate 20,368 downwards.
AGTTGTATACCCAACCCAAACTGATCTTTCAGAAACGTTTGTGTCCTCCGTGGAGGAGACAGAGAGTGAAAATCTGCTGATCAACGATCTGAACAGCTTGCATGCTGAAGATGCCAAGAATGGTGCCATGAGCAGCAGAGAAGGGCAACGAACCAGATGCTGAGCCTAGGCATGACTGTACTGCCTAGGAAGACCTGTGGGGGCAACGAGTCCGCAGTTCCCCTCCCCACACTGTCTCGGCAGACTTTCCCCAGGCCCCTTGGAAGGTTTCAGGAACAATTTTTAAAGTTATTTTTAGGTAATGAAGTCTTCTGTTTGCTTTAAATTTTAAGATGTCTGATATTTAGAAATTAATGTGTTCTATCCCATACAATGAAATCTCTCAATTTCATTCCAAACTCACTCTCTCTCCTCCTGGATTTGGACTGCTGAAGATGGGAAGCCTGGGGTGGAAACAGAGAAGTGGCGTTGGCTTCCTTAGCTGCTAACCACCTCCTCCACCATATAGATTGCTCCTGTGTTGACACAGTAGTAAGGGCATCAGGGAGGTTCGGGAGCTGCAAGGCCTCATTTGAATGGCACCACTGAAGGTTGCTTTTGTCTAATGTTTAAACATTGGCTAAAGTAGGCTTGTATTGCCAGTCAGTAAAGGTTCCTCTGTCTGCAATACTTTTGTGTTATCTTCAAATCTATACTCTCCTCTTTATTTTCTGAAATTTCTCATTTCCATTCCCTTCATAGAAAGCTATTCCTCCTTCACCCATTGTATAAAAGTTCCCTCTGAGCCTCTAGATTTATCCCACACCTGCTTTCTGTTGGGGTCCTACAGCTTTGCACCTTGTAGGCTTCCGGGTCTGAAGCCCAGCACCAGCCTTGTGTCCCCATACACTCACAAGGACACTAACAATATTTCTGTTTTCCTTGACATTCTCCCAGCAGGCTCACTAAGAAGGAAACCACTACCACTTTTCCTCTGGGGAGGAGATGGACCCTCTCGCACCCCTGCATGCTAGCGGTGCTCTCCCAGGGCTCTCTCCCTGCAGCCTCCCACTTCTTAGTTATCTGAAGGTTGCAAACCTTCATACACTGCACACCCTGCTTGGATAATCCAGCGCTTTACTCTGGCATGTGAGGCCAATATACTACTTTGAATCCTCAGTGTGAACTGAGGCTGAGAGAGTCTCATTATAATGTTTTATTTTCCATAAATACCAGAGGGTCCCAGAAGTCACAAATGGAATACAAAGTGACAGGGTGTATAGGGACAAGATTTTCTCACTGTGGAAGCAGGACCAAGAAAGAGTCGCTATGTTCTCCCTTCTGGATCACTTCCCTCAGATTCATAATCACTGCTTTCCTGGAAGAGACCTCTAAAGAGAAATACATGGGGTTACAACTGACCTACTGTCTCCATTACATCTCACTTGTTGCTGGGACAAAATACCTGACACCCAAATTTAAGAAAGGAAAGGTTTATTTAGCTCACAGTTTGTGGAGGTTCCAGTCTATACTCAGCTGGCTCCCAGGCAGAGTGGCACAAGGCAGAGCGCAGCAGTTCATGACAGCAGAAAACAGCAAAGAGCAAAGGGAAGGGCAGCAGCTGCGGCTTCTGGCCAGCCCCTCTCCACTCCTTATAGTGTAAACAAGCTCCCCTGGGGCGGGGGGTGTAGAACTCACACAATGTCCACGCCCTCCTCCTGCACAGGATGAGCATGTTTACCACTAAGAATCCTGGCTCTCTGCTGAGTCACTTAACTAAACTTCTGAACTTCTCAAGTTCACACACTGTGTCAGCCAGTATACCTATCTCTATTAGAGAATGCAGAATGCAGTTTATGGCTCACCAGGAAAGGATTGACTGGAACCTAAATTCTAGGAGATCAGCAAGAACTCTTAGGAAAGCTGTGAGTTATGAGGTAGTGAAGAGAAGGACCCTGCCACTGGTCAACACAAAGAGAAGAAACTGCAAGCTTTATGTGCATGCATAAACGCAGACCCCATAAAATTTCTCAAATAAGTTTCTTCTACGTATTTTGCTTAAGCTCAGTTTTGGGGGTGAATTCAACTTAAGACTGCATGTAAAATTTGTTTAGAATAGTACCTGACATGTTGTTAGTGCTATGTAGCTGCTAATTTCTATTTCTTTTTTCATAAGGGGCACTGGGGCAAACTGTAGAGCAGGACAGGTTAGCAATTGAAGGATAACTATTGCCCCTTCCTGAGGCCAACCTTTGCCTATTCCTTTGTGCTCGGGAAGCTCATCCTTTTTGGAAAGTTGGTCTCTTCCAAGAAATCAGATGATAAGCCTACCTGGTCCATCCCACGTAAAGCAATGGAAAGTGGAGACATCAAAGGCAAGGCCAAGATGTGACCACATTTACAGGTTCAGAAAATTATTCTGAGGCTGGGGAGAGCTCAGAGATACAGATTCCATCCCTGGAATAACAAAAATAAACCAAAGGCCAAAAAAAGAAAAAATGAAGATATCTGGTGGCACAGATATAATCCCCGCTACTCACTCAGGAGGCTGAAGCAGAACGATCACTACCTCTGTCTCAGAGGAAAGGAAATGAAAACAAAATATGATTTCTTCAGCTGTATTGCAGAGAAACCCAAGAATCTGAAAGAGGCAGAAAAAAGGGCATGATAATTTAGATCATGTATAAATTCAGTTCTATGTGCTTAGGAGAAAATATGTATTTATATTTACAAAGTGATTGCAAAACTAAACAAGTCCGTAGGATTCCTCCTGAATGTTAAATCATTCAGATCACATTTGTAAGAATGATAGGCTGTCTTGTCTGTGCTTGGACCCTTCGCACCTAATGCAATGCCAAGCTATGGAAGGTTCTACAAAGTTGTTTGTGGAATTGAGTGGAATGTATAGTACATAGAAAGTGTGGTACAATACATATCAAATTGAATGGGATATACAGTCTGCAGTAAATAAAATCTGTAATAAGGATGTAAGAACTTAAGGCAGTGTTTCTTCCTTTGATTACTAGCTATGCTTGCTTCATTCTAATAGTGAGAATTATTGTTTATATAGCTTCTCTCTTTGCCTTGGCTATCAGAAATCTTAGGTTTAAGTATTTTAGCTCATAGATGGTAAGGTATTTTTTTTAACCTTCTCTTTTTTAGGGATCCATTATTTTTCCTATTTTGTTAACCTTAGAATGTTTAATTTGGGAAACAAGCAGGGAAAAATAAGTCCTATTTTTATTCCTAGTCTTTGCTCTAAAGTTAGCATCAAGATTCGATTGGTGGCCAGTTCCTGAGGTTAAGGTGGCCACTTCAGTATAAAGGCAGGGCCACAAGAACCTAGATCTTTATTTTAGAGAGACACAGCTGTGCTCTACTAGAAATTTGTCCTGTCAACCACAGGGCACCCTAAGAATTGGAAAATAATTTCCTCTCTAGAGAAACTCAAGAAAAAAATGACAGGACAGCAGACACAATCTGAATTTGCACACACTAATGCCCAAGTGAACACTGGTTGCCCTAGAATGGAAGAGAAGAGGAGAGAAAAAGATAATGGCAGAGAGAACAAGGTGAATGAGCACAGCATGGTGGCTGAGGCCAATAGCCTTGGAAAGGAAGGGAGGAGAGAGGAAGGAAAAGGAGGGGAAACACAGGGACCAAAGAAAGAATGACCATTTATTATTACTATCAATTGATTGAATAAATATTTATTCAGTATTTTCTTTGTCCAAAAAACTGAGATCATAATAATGAACAAGACATAAAAGTCTTTGGTCTCATCAGCCCATATTCTAGCAGAAGAAAAACAGAGACTTCTAACAACCGACTACACTCATGACAAGTGCCAAAAGGAGGGAGGTGCTGCGACTTTAGTGAGTAGTGAGGGACCCGCTCTGCTGCAGTGAAGTAAGGAGGAGTTCTCTAAGCTGAGGCCAGAAGGGGATCCACGATTTGGTGGAGTAAAGCAGAGCATGCTTTGGGCCAGGTCAGTGTGAAAGCAGCAGAAAGGGAGGACCAGGGGAAGGAGCTGAGGACCAGGAAGGAACTCTTCAGGGCCTGGCTGGGCAGGGTAGAGCATACAGCTATGCTAAAGGCAGCAGAGGGCCACCAAGGGTTTCCAATAAAGTGACGGCACTGACTGATTTGCACGTATTTGTGTTGTGTGTGTGTGTGTGTGTGTGTGTGTGTGTATGTGGGGGTGACTGGAAGTGAGTAGCCACACACGTGGGAAGACTAGGAAGAAGTTGCACTTCTTAGGCTGGCCCAACAGGAGGAGGTCGTGCTGGTGAGAACAGAGAGAGGGGGGCTCAGCCGCTGGCAAAAGAGGCTCCATTTTAAAGAAGGGCAGGGCCAGTGAGATTGCTCAGCAGACTAAGCAGCTGCTTTGGCAAGTAAAGGGACCAGGATTCAATCTCTGGTCCCTCAGGCCACATGGGCCCAGCCCCTAAGTCTGGGGCATAGTGGCACACATCTGTAATCCCAGTGCTGGGGAGGCTGAAAACAGGAGGATCAGTATGAGCCCGAACTCCATAATAAGACCCTGTTCCGAAAAGAAAAGGAAGGTCACTTAAGTTCACTTAAACTAAAGGTAAACTTACTCTCTTACCCTCCTCCCGCATAGCTAACCATAAACTCACTTGGAGAAAACCAGGGTAGTAAAACAGGCACAAGTAGTCAGGACAACCCAGAGCACAGGGCAAACACTAAACTACACTGCCCCGTGGCAGATGGATGGTCAACAGTGTCCAGGAATGGAAACATTCTTATAAAATTCCTGAGAATGAGGTAATGTGGTTACTATGGAAACCTAGAAAGTATATAACCTGAACCAATAACTTTGGGAGTCCTGACCCAAAGTCAGGGCATGGGTTTGTCGCAAGTATGCCGCAGAAAGTTCCTTGTTTCTTCACAGTTGGGCTCTTTCATGGTGTTTATCTTTGCTCACTGTCCTCTGCTATTACACACTTTCCTAGGAAAAAAAGCTGTGCAGTAGAGGGTGGTTGGGGGTGAAAGCCCGGAAGCATCACCAGTCTAGTTTCAAACACACTGAATCTGAGGAGCAATTAACACAGCAGTGTGGAAACTAGATACAGTATATGGATCAGTATCCCAAAAGGAACTCAGCACACGCAATAATCTGGGAAGTTGTTGGGCTTTAGCAAATACTAAACCTGAAGACTGGACTAATTTGTCTATGGAGTGTAACTTGGAAAGGGCCTGGGACAATGCCCTGAGTCTCTACCTTTTTAAAAAGTATTTATTTGTTTATTTATTTGGTACAGGGTCTCCCTAAGCAATTCAGAATCATAGCGATCCTCCTGTCTCAGCCTCCTCACTGCTGGGAAAATAGGCACGTGCTGCCACTCTCAGTATCATTGCCCCAATCCTCTCCAACTTTTAATGGGGAAGAGAAGATGGTCAGTTTGGCAAGCGCAGGGACCAAGGTTGGGTCCCCCATCCCACAGGCCCTGCTGGCCCTGCACCCAGGGTACGCTGAGCCAGTGACCAGCCCTGGCCTGGTGGCACATGCCTGTAATCCCAGCACTGAGGAGGGTGAAAACAGGAGGATCGCTAGGAGACCAAGCTGAATAGTAAATGGAGAGAGAGACAGAGAGAGAGAGACAGAGAGACAGAGACAGACACAGAGACAGAGACAGAGAGAGAGAAAGAGACAGAGAGAGAGAGAGAGAGAGAGAGAGAGAGAGAGAATAGTCAAATAGTCAAGGGAGAACCACTGGAAAGCAGTTTCCAGGAGTCTCTATGCTTACATTTGAGCAGAAAACATTATGTTGCCTCAGGTATCTGAAATAGGAAGGTATTTAAATATCTTGCTTATTCACAAATCCATTAAAAAATACAGAGAAAGGAAAACTGTCCTCAGGGTTACTGCCATCTTTTGGAAAATTAGATGTGATTGATTTTGATTGTTAACTCCATTAGCTTGAGAAATGCCTAGGGGATTGGTAAGCCAGACTTTCAGGTGTGTCTGTGTGGCACCTGGGGTGAACTCAGGGGCTGAATCTGGCCTCTGGCCCCTTCCTCTTGTCCCTGTGCCCTGCTCTGGCACTGGCCACCAGAAACTGAGTCGCCTTGCTCAGCTGTGCCCTTTCACCAGGAGGTCGCTGCCTTGGATCCAGCCAGCTGTGCACTGAATCATTTAAAAGCTGAGCCAAATTAAATCTCTCCCTTACGCTGCAGGTGATAGCTGCGGTGCCCCAGTGAGCCTAGCACACCACACCACCGAGACACTGCTAAGTTACAAAACCTCTTACCGTGATCACATTTACTTCCTGCTTGAAGTAGTGATTCACAGGGGAACACGTGCTGGCTGCAGTTTTCCCTCAGAGGAGAAACAGCATCAGTCTCTCTTCTGACTTGCAAACCACCACGAAGGCCTCTCACAGATCGCCTGGTACAGACGGTGCTTCTTCTTACTGGTTGTGACATAGCATGGCACCCAGACCTGTGCCCCTGGTGTGCCCACACAGTGCCGAGGAGGTGTTTCCGTATGAACTCGGCTCCTCTGGGCTTCTCAGTGTTTCACGCCTCTCGCAGCCCTGGGTCCAGCCCTTCACTGCTTGTGATACCAACGCTGACCTCTCGCCGTCCCACAAAACCACCTCTCTGGCTACCAGTCTTCTGTGTCCTTTGCAGTCCTCCCTCTTCATCCAAACACATTGTTTCTGTTTCCCGGAAGGATAAGCAAAATTAAATAATCTGCCTGTCATTATAGAACTAGTAGTTATAATTTTAATCTAGATTTATCTCGATCTCAATCCTGCTCTTTCTGTACATTAATCTTATCTGTACAGAGTGCAGAAAATAAAGACTATTCAAGGAGAAAACTAAAACAGAAAAGTCAGTGTCATCATAAAAACAGGAAGAAAACACAAGCTGCAATCCCTGCTGTTCCCTCTCATTTTGGTTCTTGTAGAAAGGCACCATGACCAGCCAGCAAGCACCTACCCAGCCCTGTCCTGTCTCCTTTTTCTCCTGAATCTTCTGTCTCTCCTTCCCTGCTAGCAGAGGCCTTCATCACTCTTCATCAGAATCACTGAAGACTCTTCTCTCTCCTACCTGGTCTCCAGTCCAGTTCACCACATTGCTGCTACTGTGATCTTTCCTTTTGTGTAAAGCTGAATTATGTCAGCATGGCCTAGATTTGCCCCGCCTGTTTATAAGCTCATAGTACACTGCTTCCAGCATGCGCCCTATGAGCCAACTATACTAACTTATTTGCTATTATGGCAGTTATTGTGTGGTCTCCAGTCATCTACCCTTTGGCCTTGAGCCTGGGGTGTCCTGTCTCCTCTTGCCTGGCTGACCATTATTCCCTCTTCTCTCAGGCTCTGCCTAGGAAGTGCTTCCCGACGTAGGATGATCCAATGCACGCAGCGACTACCTTTTGCTCACCACTGTTAGAGTGCCAGCCACCCTGGGATACAACTGCTGTCTTCTGCCTAATTAGGAGCTCTTGAAAAGCAGGGAACTATCTGCTTCCTCAGCAGGAAAGAATGAAGCTATTTACAAGAACTGCAAAATGAAGAGGATATAACTACTAACAGGAATAAATGCACCTTCAAGAGTTGACAGTCAATCTGATGATGAAATCAATGAGGATAACATGGAATATGAAAACGAGAAGTTGACAGAGGCCAAGGGGCAAAAAAAAAAGTACTGAAAACAGAAATAATTGTTAGCATTGTCTTTTAGTCACTTACCAGCTTCCCAGATCAGAACAAATTGGTAAAAGCTCAGTTTATGTTGTCTTTTAGTACATGTTTGCAGCACGTTAACTCCCTAAGTGATGAGTCCACATGTTTGATGAGTTGCAATTGTTGTTATTCTCCTTCCCTCCCCATTCTCTCTCCCTCCATTTATACATCCCCTCCATTCTCCTCCTCCTCTTTCATCTCTGTCCTTTTCTTCTCTCTCTCATTTTAGTTCATATTTGCAACACACAATGATTACATCCATCACAGATAGCTGGTGCATGTCCACGGCATATCTTAAATAAATCTTTTCATTTCCCCTTTCCCTCCTTGCTCCCCCTACTCTTGGTCTTATGATCCCTTCGCATTTGCAAAAGAACTATCTCCCTGCTTCCTTTTATTTTCTCTTTCATTTGTTTGAACTTTGGATTTCTCATATAAGAGAAACCATATGATATTTAAGCTTGTGCCTCTGGTTTATTTCACTTAATATTGTGATTTCATAGTAGTTAAATCTGGGAAGCAGCCTATATATCCATCAATAGACAAATGGATAACAAAATGTGGTGTCTATATATAATGGAATACTACCAGATTCCTGTAAAGAGGGATAATGTTCAAGCTATGTTTATTTCATCTATTTATGGTGAGTTGATGTGCTACATGTGTTTGCACTGATCAGTTAGTAAATCTGTTTATAATTTTGTCCATGTTGTATACATTTAATTGTTGAGAAATAATCCAATTTGTCAAAATTCCAGACTTTAAATCCATAACTAGATATTGAAAATACAGACCATTGAATCTTCTCATATCCTATCAACTCTCCAAGACATTCCCTTCTAGGCATAGATAGGTGTTCTTGAAGGCAGCCCCTTGGCTCCCTACCTAGCGGCTACAGAAGCTGGCCAGGAGAAGGTAGCAATGCTCATCTCTGGATAACAAGCACTGTGAGGCCTCTCCAGACAAGGGGATAAATCCTTTCCACGTGCTTTCTCTAAATCCTCTCCCAGCCCTGTGGGATTCGTGTCATCACTCTACTTTACCAAGGTGGCAGGGGGGCTTTGGAGGACTAAGGCAACTTCCTTGAGTCACAGGACCCTCCAAGGAAAAGCTACTTTTCCAACTCGAGAGCTTGTCCTTCTGACCACTCATTCACTAAACTCTCCTTCCACTCTAAAGAGAGAAATCACTGGATCGGGGATTTTGCTAATCGGAGATGTTTGCCTGAGAGAAAAATGATGCAATGACATTTTGATGTGTCATGATGTCTACCATAGCAGAGTGTCACATAATGAGAAAAGGGTAAGATTTGGACCAATAAGAAAGACTCATCTGCTGTCATTCAGCTCAAATGACCCCTCAGCTCTCTTACACAGAGCAATTGCTCCTTCCTCTGTATGTATTGCTACTGTCTCCCTAAAGGCATCCTTTATAAGCGGACACTGCTATAGTCTAGATGTCTGTTTCTTCATTGAAACCGTGACCTTTGTGAAGAAAAAGGTGGTGCCTCGGTCGCCCTTCATGCACAGCACTTGAGCAAGCACTTAGCAACCGAGTGTGTGCTGGTGAAATGACTGAGCATTGAGCTACAGAGATGGAGAAGGTAGAGTACAATCTGTGATCAGGAAGTAAGTGAGGAGAAGAATCTCCCAGTTTTGTCCACAGGCTGAGCCCTGGAGTTCCTCTGCTTGGAGAAAAGCTCCTATTCTGGATTATCGCAAGAACAAAAGGAAGCAAATGGAAGAGACACTGAAAGGACAAAACAGGCCTCACAGTCCGCGGGAGCGCAGAGGGTGGTGGTCTTCTGGCCAGAACGAGATCAACATTCTGTCTCTCTGGATCCTGCTGCTAAAAACAAGGATTTATCTTCACCTTTCAGTTATGGAATATGAAGTGTAGATTCTGAGGACAGGCCTGCAATCAAAATTACATGAACACACACACACTCCCAAATGAACTTAGCCCAACTCAAGCTGCAGATCCTCACTACTGCCACACCTGCTCACTCGCTCCACGAGCACCTTGAGGGCAGACTCCCTGAGCATCGTGAGAGCCGACTGCCTTTTCAGAAACCCAGACCACAGCAATTTGGAAAACTTGCAGCCAGCAGAAATAGTGAAGTCTTAAATTAGTTGTGATCTAATTTTCAAAACGGAGAAGGCTTCTGCCCCCCACAGCTCCCCGATGTGCACTAGCAGAGCCCTGCTGTCTCATTCCTGGGCACGAGATAGCACACTCAAAGTGTTTAATGCTACAGTCACACTTCGAGCCTTGCAGACTAAACTTTGGAGAGAAAACATACGTGCTAAATGCCTGCTGTCAGCTCTGGCACACAGACATGGAAGTAAGTGTCTTTCCCACAAGAAACAGAAATAAAAACAAACCACTTAGACAGCCTTGGCTTTTATATAGAATTACAAACACACGTGCATAATCTGTGTGTGTGTGTGTCCCTGTCTGTCTGTCTGTCTGTCTGTCTGTCTGTCTCTCTCTCTCTCTCTCTCTCTCTCTCTCTCTCTCTCTCACACACACACACACACACACCATACCATCAGCCCAGAATGAAACACATTCGCATTAGGGGCCTGAACATCCGACTCAGGTAGACGACAGCCTGAGTATACTGTACCCAACAGCACAAGCCATGAGCAGACCTACTTTTGAAGTCTGTTTCTTCTAAATACAAGAGCTGTAGCACTAATATTTTTAAAAGTAGGTTAAGTCATCTAGTTTTCATTTCATAACATTTGTTCCTTTTGGAATCTTTGTTGTATTGATCAATAAATACTAATTTTCTCAGGATAGGGTAGTGCCTGCCACAGGGAAAGCATTCAGTATATGTTCATGAATAAATAAATGAGTATACAAACAAATGAGAGAGAATCGGTGACTATAAAGATAGATATATTAAAATATATAAATATGATAAGAATCATCAAAACACAGTAGTGATGTTATCATGACTTTTATTGTCTGGAACACAGACAAGCGAGTCAGTTGAGCAGCACCGTGCTGGACCTGCCACCAATTTGCAAGGCTGAGGAGGGTGCTACTTGGTTCTACCAGGCCTTACTATAATGTAGTAAAGTATAGTGTTCAGCTTTTTTCTCCTTTCAAGGATGTTTGAAATCATCATGTAATTTTATAATGAGTTTTATTTCCCTCAGTAGTTTAAAGCCTACAAACTAAACATTCAGTGTATAGATAATAGCAATCCCAAAGGAGACTTTTATATGTTGGACTTCAGCCCAGACATCCCAGCTACAGACTCAGTCCCCAGAGCTAATGGAAGTCAGTAAGAAAGTCGAGCTCCATCTAGGGCTCTGGAGTTCTCTCTGGAAGACTAGAGTCTCAGAACTGGCCAGTCTGAGGGCTTTAAACCCAGAAGGAAACAACAGTCTACAGCTTATAGTCACAAGAATCACTCAAGGCACAATCTCATCTCTAGATAAGTGCTTCGCCAACTTAAATGCATGTGGAATTATCTGAAGGTCTGGTTGTAATGTATAGTCGGGCCCTAAAGATCTAGGGTAGGGGCCAAGGAGCCTGCTCTGCTAGTAAACATCGGGACAGTGGTGATGCGTGGTGCATGAGGAGGGTGCTGGGTGGTAGCCACAGCCTGGAATCTCTGGACCCAGGCACAACAGCACCCCCTATCAGGGCAGCAATTACAGAGATGGTACATATGTTCAGCTGAGAAGGAGAATTTGGAATTGCTTTCTGACTGAGCACCAGCCTGCCAAGTACTGGGGTTAATACACATGAATTAGAAGCCAGACATGGATACTTATGACTTTGGGCCTTGGCCTAATTATTTTGGGGTCTTCAGTTTTGCCATCTGTAAAATGGGAATGATACTACCTCCTCAATAGAACTGCTGTGGAGACTAAACCTACTCAGTCCTAAATTTGACATTCAAGTCCCACCTGAACTCTTGCTAAATGTGAGGTGCTTAGAAAACCATGCAGGCTTAGTCAGCCTCAGTTCTCTTGTAACAAAAAGGAAAGATTAAGGAATTCATGAAGTTGTTTTTGAAAATTAAGGAAAATCATTCCATGTTTCCAGCATGGGACACATGCCATGTTGAGGTTTGCATTTACTTTAAAATATTATTCAGCACAAGGGTTCGGTGAAAAGTTCAGAAAGTCATAAAGGCAAAGACAGGAGGAAAACACTGGGAGGAAGTCAGCCAACGAGCCCTGGAAGAATGCTGGGACCTGCGCGGTGGCTGGGATGGTTGCCATTTTATAGGCAAGTCAGAGCCCCAAATGTAATTCTGTCTACTCTCCACTGAGTTCTATGCACAGTCTATGTTTCAATTTAGACATTTTTGAGAAACCCTGCCCTGCCCCTCAAGCCAAGCTAATTCTACAGCTACTGTATTGCTATTCTGGTATTTGGTATCTATCACCATGACTGACTATTGGCCTCCATAGCAGTCTCTAAGGGCCATCAGGCAAGGATATTTTCTACCTTGTTTGGCTTTAGAGCTGGCACAATGTCCAGGAATACTTCAGATGTCATGTTAGCATCTTTTGCATGTTTTCTTTTGCAGTGCTGGTGTCAAACCTGGGGCCTTGGTAAACCAGGAAAGTGCTCTACCACTGGACTACATCTCCAGCCCCTTTATTTTCCTTACAAAAGACAGGGACTTGCTATGTGGCCCAGGCTGGCCTCCAATTCACAGTCTTCCTACCTCAGCCTCCCCAGGAGCTGTATCATCCATGTGAGGCTCATGCTTTGTATAGTTGAATGAAATAAAAGTCAGACTGGTTTTCAAAATATATTTGAAGTGTGATATAATTTCTCTGTAAGAAAAACATATAAAAGATCCTAATTTTCAGTGTTTGAACACAACAGGAATTACAGATGATCTCCAGCCCTTTCCACCTTACAGAGGGGGAGAAACACAGGGTGAATCGTATCACAGACTGCGAGTCTTCAAGCTTACAGAATGATGAGGGCATCGACACGCATCGGTGGTGGGAGACTCATCCTTATCAGCGTATGCATGGAACGCTTCTGCAGCACAGGTAGAGCAGGGACTTCTACAGGGAGCAGCTGGAGGAAAGCAGAGAGCCAGGGAAGAGGGCACTTGAGTTCAGCCTCACTGGATGGTTGGGAAAGGACTTTGCAAACAGGACATGGAGGAGCATTTGGTTTATCCTAACGGGGCCTCCAGAGCATGGGTCTGAAATGCCATTCATCGTTCCTGCATCCTAAGCAAGGTTCCCTGCCTATGTTCTTTGGTTTCCACTTATGAAAAGGGGGCTGTTAAGGCTGTGTTGAGATGCTCCCCCAAAGCCTCACGTGGTCATAGATGAGGCCTTGTCAGAGGTGTCTGGATCTAGGGTGTATGGCTGGCTCACCATGCAGTGCTGGGATAAGGGTGGCAGATCACAAAATTCACCCACAGACTGGTGTGGCACCTCCCTAATCCCCATAGTCTTGTTCAGATGAAAGGGAAAGAGGCCATGAAGGCCCTTGTTGCTTTGCTCCCTTCTGCCTGCCGTCAATGTTTTTGCTCTGCAAGGGGCAGATTATGGACTCAAATCTCCACGAACTGTGAGCCAGATAAACTTTTCTCCCTTTTCATAGGTGTCAGGTATTTTGTCTCTGCAATGAAAAATTAACTAACACAGGGACCAAGAACAGAACCTATTTGTTAGATTTCTATGATGGTTAGATAAATTAATGTATGCCAAATGCCTGGAGGAGTGTGGCACTTAATGAGGGTTATATAAGTCTTTGTAATGCCTTCTGTTGCTGTTCTTGCTGTTATTATTAGAATTTGATATATCCAATGTCATTTTTATTTGATAATCAAAATGTGGCTTTATTTTCTAGAAAGGGTCTCACTGTGCAGCACAGGCTGGCCTTGAGCTCACTATGAACTCACTTCCAGGTTGGCCTCAAACTTGCTGTGGTCTCAGCCTCCTGAGTGCTGGAAATACAGGTGTGTACCACCACATCCAGGTAAAATCTGTCTTTGAATTTTCAATGGATTCAAGTCCACCTTCATAGCAGGCCACAACTAAGGAAAGGTGACGCTCCAAGGACAGTGGAGTGAAGATAGAGGCAGAGTGGGCGGCCAGAGGCAGGCACGTTGGGCAACGGCTGCTGCACCAATCCGGGTCCAGAGTGGTGCCAGCCACCCACTACAAACAGAGCACTCAGCCCATGCCAGAGCTATGGGGGGTGTTTGGAGGAGTGCTGGAGTAGAGTACTTACACAAGAGAGGTTTGAAATCTGCAAAAAAAAGAAAAAAAAAGAAATCTGCTGTGTGTATTTACATGCTGCTGGTGTCAATCAAGTGAGTATTCTCCCAAGAATGTTTTTAATGGCTATTTTTTGCCTCATAATCATAAGGCAAGAAGCTGGCTTAACACATAAAAGTAGCATCACTCATTCTGTGTGCACTGCCCCTCTAATCCTCTCTATTGGTGTTTTATGGAATAGACTGTGGATGGGCTCTCAACCTGAAGGCCAGAGCAGTGACTCACCACTGATTTCAGAGGCCCATCTGGAGCCCACTGTCCTCACATTCCCAGGCTGCGCAAACTGAGGCAAAGGATGCTGGGTAGAAGTCTGCTTTACACAAAGCCCGGCAGCGCCTTGAGCCAGCTCCCCCTCCGGATGGGGTTTCTGTTACTCCTCAGCTCCCAGGCTTTTTCCCCATTTCCACCTGATTAAGTGTCAGGTGATTCTCAGGCATAAGACCACTTGCTCACAAGATCAGCTGAACTGTGATTTCTGAATACCTCCTCTCTCCCATCAAAGGTGTGCAAACAAACAGAATAAGTTTGATGACAATCTTATTCTATCTCAGGCATGGGTTTGTCTTTTCTGGGGGAAACACACACACACACACGCACACACACACACACGAACTGTTAGAGCTAAACCAGAGAAGGGCCATGTATGTGTCCCGTTCTTCCTTAAGACATTCTCATGAATTAGTGAAAGTGACAACCCTCAACCAGTTAGCTTCTTTTGTGGCATGAGGATGCAGTGCCTTATGCATACATCTATTTTTCATGATTAGATAATGAACCCTCTGTTCTGATCTCTATTGCATTTCAAATGCCTTAAATAGCTACTTCTTGTTCACATTGTACTGTACTGCTAACTTAGAGCTTTTTGTTCTGTGTCCTCATCAGGCAAAAAAGAAGCTGGACAGACTACTTCCCAAGAAAAGAGTCTGAAGGTGCATCACTAGGGATGAGCTAGGAGTGCAGCGCCTCCAATGTACCCAGCCCTGTCAGTGAAAAGTGCTGAGGTGAGGCACAACCATCTCTGCTGTAACAGGCCCTGCTGGCGCTCTCTGGCTCTGGTTCATACTCACACTTTAGCCCTGTTGCTCCATCTGTATGAAAATTCACTTTCAAATAAGTTGTACCCCATTCCAAAAGGTGTCTACCAAGCCCCCATTTTGTTGAATTTTCCTCTACATGTCAACTTGTCTGTCTGAAATCCATTATTGCCTACACAATAAAATATAAATTCCTTAGCTTGGTCTATAAAGACCTTACAAACCAGCCGTTACCCAGACTCACCTCCCTATCACGCACCACACTACCGAGGGGCTGCACATCCCTGTGCTGTGCTACCTGCACACTGAGTGCTCTCCTGGGATACTTTTCTCCATCTTCCCTTGGCTCGCTCCTCATCTTGAAGACAGAGCTCTGATGCCATGTTCTTCCTCAAATCCCTACTGAGAATTAGACACTGCATCCCAAGTGCACCTGAGTCTTCTTATCCATACCTCTCTAGGAGTGCCCATTAAATTACTGCGTAAAGTTTCCTTCAGTGGCCATCTCTCTTGGGACAAAGAGTGAGTGAGCTGAGCCGAGCTGAGCGCTGGCCCTCTTGGGCATCTGACGGGCTCCCTGATCAGACACTTGATGCCAATATCGTACACAGAATGAAATTCTTTATGCTTTCTGCTCTAAGATGAATACAACCATGCTCAAGGAAGGAACTTGTGCACTGCAACTTGCTGACTGGGCCTCAACGCTATGTGGGTGGACATTTAGCAACAGAGAATGCAATCTTTTTTGGATCAGACAACCTGTGTTCCAAGCACATCCTGTGTAGTGATTTAACCTGGAGCATCTGAGACTTTGGGTCAGACCCTGTTTACCTCACTGGTGGCAGTAACTAACGACATGAGACACTACATGTATGCAGACATGAGCTCAGTGCACCCATCCACACTTGGGTCTTATCACTACACATGAAGGGAAACACTAATGCATGGTAACGTGTAACGGTTCCATTGTATCACTAAACATCCAAGGCATCAGGACAGAAGAAAGAAGACAGAAGTCCAGCAGTAGAAAAGCACTCTTCTGCATCTAACCCAACAGACGAGTCTTGATCCAAGACAACCTCCAGTGATGCTTGCTTTGCAGACACTCAGAGTTTTCTTCCTGTCAGTCTCTATGCCCCGCCCCATCTGATTTCAGAAAGCGAAGGCAGCAAGCACAGAGAGCTGGAGCTTGCGTTTTCCCTTCTCACCTCCTTTGCACAAACTTTCTACTCCTACACCCAGCTGCTAGCAAGTCAGGAGCAGCCTGCCAGCAGGGTTCACCATCGTTCTCCCAAGAGGTTTGAGTTAGAGGATTACGCCAGGCTTCAGAGTACTCGCAGTCAGGTTATCAGGCTATTGCCAAGCCTGGGCTTTTTGGCAGATACAAGGCCATGCTGGGCAGGATCTTTAGCTCTCAGCCTGTGCTGCCAAATACAGCTGATGCTTAAAACAAGAGTACAGGAATTTGAAATTGACTCTGGCCCTCAAAATTCTGTTCAAGAATTGTCAGCAGTTTATAAAATTTAGTCTTTCTTTAAAATTAAACTTACTGCTTTGGGGAAACCGATCTGTACCACCCTTTCTTTGATAATATTTCAGCCAATTTTGACAGCCCTATTCAGACTCCATTAATTGTGTGACATAATAACTTCCCTAGTTTTGATTTTTAAGATGCTTCAAGAAGTCAGTCTTTCAAATGTGCACATGCTGCAATGTAGGTTATGTTCACTAAAAGGATCATGGCAAGATCAGCAGTGGGTGTGCTGCATTGTTGATGAACACAGATCCAGCCTAACAGGCTTGACTTGCCACAGTGAGGGTGCTGAGCAAAGAGCCCAAGCCAGACTGAGAGGAAATAAGGGGAAGAAAGAGCAAATAAAAAAACTAGAGAACTTCAGAGTGCGCAGCAGGTGGACATAAAAGATGGGCTAGAGAGATAGCTCAGAGGTCTAAGCACCTGTGTGGCAAGCTTAAGGACTTGAGTTTGAGTTTGATCCCCGATACCACATGCTTTGTGGTGGTCCTAGAATACTGGGCATGCCATATTGGCCCCAAAACCTGCCATGGTGGTACATGCCTGTAATCTCAGTGCTGGGGAGGCTAAGATAGGAGGATCACTCAGTCCAAACTGTGTAGCAAGACCCTGTACCAAGTAATTTAAAAAAAAAAAAAAAAAAAAGATGTGTTAAATGACCAAGGAAGGGATCAGATGCCTGGGACAGAGAGCATGTATTGGAGCTGTTTCGCTGAATAAAGTTGAGTGCTAACCACAGAGTATAACTTGCCAGGGAAGGTTCTAGACTGAGGCAGAGTTGAGGAAATACACTGAGGTTTGAATCTCTATGAGAACAATCTCAAGGTGGAACCATAAAGTACTCCCAAGACCCTCATAAAACTTGGACTTCTTCCCCGTTGAGGATGAGCCTCATCAGCTCAGACGTGGTGCAGGAATAAGTGGAAAATAGCAGTCTGGGAAGGATTCATTGGTCTTTAAGTCATGGCACCTCAAGAAGACAACAGACCCTATAAATACAGCATTGGATATAGTTTTCCCCATGATGCCTGTCTACCTTGCCATACTTTGTACTCTCCAAGAGAAGGAAGATGAAGTATGTGCTCTGCCACAGAGATTCTGGTGGGGGGCAGGAAACCTCCAGAAGCAAGAGGACACCCCTCTTGCTGTTGAATGTTGGCAGCAAGGGTGTTCATAATCTCGCTTGTCAAATGGTGACCTTTTGATAGCTGAACAAAATTGGTTCACTTCCCCATTTTGCTGACTGGAAACATTTTATAGCCTCTGGAGCATTTCTGACTTTTGGGGTGTCAGTATGAACATCAGACCCCTTGCAGTCCCTTCTTGTGCTGAGCTCCTCCTCCCTACACAGAAAAGCTTGTTCCAAGGCTCGTTGTCAGACCTCTGACCCCATCCCATTTTCTCATCACATTGAATTCAACCCTTTTCTCAAATTTCTACCACCCCTAACCAACAAAATAACAAGATAATACTATCATGGAGGCATTTGTATGAATAAAAGCTTTTGTTGAAGATCAAGGCAGTGGGAGAAGCATAATTTAAAATCCACCACAAGTATCTCCATTCCTAAGGATCCTGTGACCAATTCTCAACCTTGGACCCCCATCTTCTGTCATATTCTTCACCATCTTCTCTTTTTTTCTCTCACCTGCACATTAAAATTCTGCACATTTCTAATGCAGAGAAAGTGAACAGTTTGTTATGTTGTCAATAGTTAATCTTCTACCACAAGAAAGTGAAGTATTTCCTTGTGATATGAAAGCTTAGATCACATACTAAACATTCCCACCTTTCCAGTGATAGTTAACTAAAGAACTACTTCTTTGGGTCCCCTGTTATAAGGTATAAAGATGTCCCTGTAAACATTTCTAAGAGTGAAAAACTAGAAAAATGTAAATTTTAATCAGAGGGCACACAGTAAAT
Organism: Ctenomys sociabilis; assembly: GCA_004027165.1. Classification (NCBI taxonomy): domain Eukaryota; kingdom Metazoa; phylum Chordata; class Mammalia; order Rodentia; family Ctenomyidae; genus Ctenomys; species Ctenomys sociabilis. The sequence goes on along the minus strand of PVKA01017011.1, from coordinate 1,902 downwards.
TTGTTATAGCTTAGTCACTCAGTGGAGTACACTAGGGATCATGAAGTTTAGTTCACACTATAACTCTGATGTGCAAAAAAACATAATTGCTTTATTTACTCTCCCTTTGCTCTAGTCTTCCCCCACTGAAGGTGAGAGGAGAGGTGGTGGAATTAACTCATTGTTGGATATCACTTAAAGCTCAATTCAATTGATTCTCAAGGTTCTTGGACAACAGAGTTAAATCTGTCACAAAGTTCGCAATCCTCTGTTTCTCTGTCTGGTTATATAGGGGCATTTTATATGCCCTGGGAGACAGAAGAGAAGAGAAGCTCCAGAATGTGGTGCTGGCCTTCTCTTCTGGCCACTGGTACAGGCCCAAGCATGCTTTGCATTTTGCTGGCATCCACTAAGCTGCCCCTAGTTCAGTACGACTGCATTTCTCAGCTTGGCCAAGGCCTGAGTGCTACTTGGCCCGATAGACCTTGCATTAGCATCTCCAGCAGCCATCCTAGACTCCATCCCACCCTGCCCTTAGTGCCCACTCTCACACTGTGCTGCTGAACTACCTTGTTTCACCACAACAAACCATTACTGGCTTACAACTCAGGATGGTCATCCTTGACAAAGGTGGGGTGTGTAGGAAGGGCCAACCCCCCTGTTTTCCCATCCAATTTGCCCAAAGAGTTCCTAGTTACCCTGAGTTACTCCACTAGGCCAAGAAGGTTCCTCTGGGGCAGCCAAAAGCCTAGGTGGGGAGCAACAGGAGCTTCCTGGAAGATTTTTGCTCCCTCCACGTGTAAAAATGCACAGTAAACTGAGGTCCACAATTAATTCTTTTATTTTCTTCCCTTTCCTTCTCTTCCTTGTTCTACCTCCTCCAGGACAGGAAAAGGGAGCTTTGTTTCATTTCCCCTTGTCATATGAACACTCACCTCTGCAAACCTTCCTGCTCTGGGGCTGAGGACAGGCCAAGCACCTCCTCCATGCCACAGACAAGCCATGGTCTAGGCAGGCCAGGCCTCCCTGAGTGTACAAGAGAGGCAGGAGGCAAGGTGTGCAGGAGTCCTCTTCTCCTGCAGCATGGTCCTGCTTTCCTGTCAGGGGCATCATTAATACAAAATAGTACTCGGTCACTTTTTCCTGATATTGCTCTCACATCCATCAGGAGGATACCTTGCCCCCAAGGCAAAAGGATAAAGGCCAAGTACACAGGAAGACAAAAAGAAAAGTGTGGCAAAGTACAAATGAAGAGGATAATAAAAGATGGGTACAAGGTGGCAAGGGGATGGATCTCTTGCATTAGGGAAGAGGTCTAAGGGCACAGGGGTGAGGGAGGGGAAATAAGCAGAATAAAAGCGTGCTGTGTGTGGGAACCAAATAGCTTCAGGGAATGCAGTCATCACCTGCCACAGCATGAGCTAAGATTGGTACTATCAACACCAATGCAAACAGGACAGAAAAATTAGAGGAGGGAGGGAAGAAAAAGTAGAAGAGAATTAAAATAGAAACAAGCTGTAGTCTGTACATGTATCTTCTCCCAGAATGACTGTAAACTTCATAAACTGCAAACATGTACTAATGAAATAAGTGTTTAAAAAGATGAATAAAATATTAATTAAAAATTATCTTCATGACAGAATGATCATTTAAAGATATGCCTATGATGTTTTTTATAACATGGAAAAAATATGTTAAAAGGTATTAGGACTGATGTAATTCAGGTATAAAAAATAAGATATACAAAGAGCTACACTCTATTTACTGATAAGAGACATACGCTATAATAATGTCTATAAGTATAATATCATGTTTGCATCTTCTGTGATACCAAAACATTATGAAAACAGTTTGCAATGTATTAATTTATCAAATCCATCTTGTCAAGGTATCTTAAATCTGTCTCATTGATATTTGTACTTC
>PVKA01017010.1:0-46697 GCA_004027165.1 Ctenomys sociabilis | reverse complement strand
CTATTCTCTTCTCTCCTCCTTCCCCTTCTCCTCCTCCTTCTCTCTCTCTCTCTCCCTCTCTCTCTGTATAGAGAATCAGTGAATTACGAGAAAACTATAGATTGTCAGACAATTTTCTTTTTAAGCCTATTTGACAATTCTCCTGCATCTTCTTTAAGGAAAATGGAGCTCAGCAGTGGCTGTGGTGAGCCCCTCTGAAACTGTAGTAATCTAATAACACATCCGTGTGGTGGGAGACAGGCACCGACCATGTGCTCCTTCTGACAGAGGCTCTGGGAGGAAAGAAAATCAATAAGATGGATCCTTCAGACGTACAGCTTATAGATGTGCATCAGTGTTCTTGGACGGCAAACAAAGTGTGTGTCACTTTATACGTGATTCTGTGGGCACAAGGCCACCAAAGTCAGGGTACCCACTTTGGGGTGGGGTAAACACTGTCACATTTCTAAGCGCAGCAGCAGCAAGGCCCTCCCCATCTCCCACACAAAGAAAAGAGAGCAAACACCAAGCCTTGTTTTTTCTCTCTCTGTTTAGGATATTGCTTATTGTTTTGAGAGTAGCTGCCGAGTCTCAGCCAAACGGAGCCGAAGGCACAGAGATTTCCCATCTAGACCTCTGCTCTCCCACAGGGCAGCAGGATTCACTGTGATGACTTCATCGAGTTAGGAGCCTTCTCACTCCATGCGGGTGGGGAACGCTGTGGGTGTGCCTGAACAGGCCAAGCTGGCACGCCCTCAGGGCCCAAGTCTGTCCTCGCCCTGCCCCCGCTGGCCCTGGCACCCTGCTCCGTTTCTCAGCTGCCACGTGCTCGCCATCCCTGCTCCCCTAGGCCCTTCTTCCACTGTGATCTTTCCTGCCACCTTGGAGCCTGGGAACCATGGACTGAGTTCCCCAAGACAGTGAGCTAAATTAAATTTCTCCTTTAAGTTGTGGCCACTGAGAGTTGAGTCCCAGAGATAGGAGAACTACTCATCTGCATGCGCAGCTCCTCTGTACCCAATATCCCTGCACCACCCTGGCACACTTGCTACATTGGTGCACCTGTGTTTGGGTCCACTGTTGGTGTCATAGACTTTGTGGGTCCAGACAGAAGTCTGATGACACGCTTCCACCACTATCACATTAGATGGAGCAGTTTTCCTGTGCTCTAATTCCTCTTGTTTCACCTATTCATCCCTGCCTCTCCCTAATACCTGGCAACCACTGCTCTTTTTACTGTCTTTATTATTTTGCCTTCTCCAAAATGGGAGACATTTGGAAAGGTAGACTTTGTAGCTCTTCAGCTGGATGCTGGAAGCAGGTGAAGCTTCTCGGCTTTCACAGGTGGGAGCCACAGCCTCGGAAGGAAAAGTGATGGCATTCAGAGGAGAGGTGGGAAAATTAACAAATGTGGCCACGTGGCTCTGTTACAGTCCTGTGGTAAAGAAGGATCACTGTGGGTCCTGTGTGCAGGACAGAATTCTGGGCAAATCAAACTGGCTGTTGCATCATTTCTTTTGCTTTGATTTATTTTATTTTCATGGCCACTTGTTTTGAGGCTTATGGTGTAGTCAGCTTAAAAGAATTTTATTTATTTATTTATTTATTTATTTGTATTTTTTAGGGAAGGGTTTATAGCGAGTTCAGAGTCTCATTACTAGATTGGACTCCTAGTGATCTGCCTGTTTACAGCCTCCCAAGAGCTGGGATTGCGGGCATGTGCCACCAGGCCCAGTCTCAATTGTCATCACAGTGTGCCCTGGAGGCAGGGCTGTGGGGGATGGAACTCTCGGCCCCTGAGCCTGCTTGCAGGTACTTTAATCGGCTGAGCTATTTGGCTGTCCCTAAAATAAATTATTTAGTCAGTGACATCAAGCTAAAGGCCCTTTGCCTGTTCAGGTAGCCTAGACTCTTTTTTTTTTTTTTTTTTTTTTGAGCTTATTAATATTCTAGGAAAATGAAATTCAAAGAAAGCACCTGTATATTTGTTTCACATGGGCAGTTTTAGCACTCCTGGGTTTGCTAGGATCTCAAGGTAAAAAGGATGGATTCAAGTCCCACCTTGATTCCCTGTGCCTCTCAGACCCTGGGTGGACCCCAAAGATTTCAGAAACCTCTGTATCTATTTCTTTAAACAGACTTGAGTTGTGAACCTTTAGTGTCTAGGAGAGAGAAATTAAGTAGCTGGGCCTCCATTCCTGGTATTTGCTCACAAATTAATAGATGCTAGCTTTACTTATCCTCAGGCCTTCAAGGCATAGTTAGCTTTGGGGTAAATATGATTTAAAAGTTATTCATCCATTCTTTTGTCCATTTGTTTGACAAATATTTATTGAAGACTTGTTACATATTCCCTAGATGTACTAGGGAATATACTCAGACTTTACTAAAGAATACAAGGTCCCCGCTCTTCCAGAAAGACTTACATCAGGTAAGTAAATACATACATGAGGTAATATTAGATAGGATGGAAATAAGATGCTTGGAGTGATGAGATAGGGAGGGAAAGTGGTGACATGGGGTGGGAGGCAAAGGTGCTACCGGGGGGACATTTGCACTGGAAAACAAGAAGTGTCAGTTAGGTCAAGGCCAGAGGTAGGGTATCCCAGGACATGTGTGGTAACCAACACTTTGGTCATCTAACTAAACATGGAATGCACATACACAGGCTCTCTAGATAAAGATGTCCCAAATGTCACCTAGGATGTACCTAGATGAAAGGGATCATTAGGTGTCTATCGAAATCCTAGATTTGAGCATCTGATATGCTTTTTTCCTTTGGAAAATTGAATGAGCTTGCTCCAGGGAGAGGTCCTGCAAGGACAAAGGAGGTGCAGCCGACTCGAGCTTGGCTTGTGTGCAGAGCAGAACAGAAGGGCCCGGCCTTCGCGAGGCCTGGGGGATGTGATGGCTCCGGAAGCCACGAGGAGTTGGGGGAAATCGCCACCACGCAATGATTTGTGTGTTCAATCTAGGATAATTCCTTGGATCAAGAATGACGCTAAGGATTTGGGGACATAGCTCAGCAGACTAAGTGCCTGCCTGGCAAGTGCAGGAACTAGGATTTGATTCCTGGTACCACATGCTGTGTCAGCCCCACACTCGGTGTTCTATGCTGGCACCAAAACATGACTATAACCCCAGTGCTGGGGAGGCTGAGACAGGAAGATCGCTATGAGTCCAAGCTGCATAGCTTGATCCTGTACCAAATAAATAGACAGATAAATAAAACGACAGTTAAGAACTATCAGCAGGTTTAGTCAACTACAGCCCAAGTGGTATATCTGACCCACCATTTGGTTTTATAAATAAAGTTTTATTGGATTACCATCACCCTCACTGGTTTACATAATGGGCATGGGTACTTTCATAGTGCAATGGCAGAGCTAAGAGTTGTGACAGTCACTGCATGTCTTATAAATTCCAAAGTATTTGCTATTTGGTGCGTTAGGGCTCATATTCGCCCACTCTTGAGCCTAGGGCAGCACCAGGGATCAAAATGCAGGAGCTCCTGAGAGCCAGAAGCACATCTGTACCTCTGTATCACGTTTTCAGCTCCCATCTCACTTTTCCTTTCTCACCTTTATATCTTGTCATTTCTCGCTTTTTTTTTTTTTTTAATGTATTTGGCACAGGGCTTGCTATGCAGCTTGAACTCATAGTGACCCTCCTGTTTAAGCCTCTCTAGCAGTGGGATTGTAGGCACGCACCGCTGCATCCGGACTCAGTTGCCAGCTCAGCACACCCCGAGGGTGGAGCTGGGCACAGCATGCGGGACAGGGGATCAAACCCTGGTTCCGGTGTTTGCCAAAGCAGGCGCTTAGTCTGCAGAGCTATCTCAGTGGCCCCATCCCATGTCATTCTCATTTGATCAGAAATTAAATCTTCAGGTGTTTGAAAAAGTGTTATCCTTTCAGTTTGCTTTGTGTCTGGTACCAAGTGAACAGAGAACTAATCTGATTCTATCATGCAACTGCTAACATGGCAAACATGCACTGGCCAGTTATAACACAACGGTGAATGAAGCTTTACCATTTCTTTCAGAGACTTTTGCCACTAAGACTGTTAGTTTCTCTGCTGAGCAATGCAGATAAGATGTTGGCAGAGCTGTGAAGTGTGCAGTTCACACAGACCACACAGACATGAGCTCACAGCCCCTGAGAAGTACCCGGTGCCAGGGAAGCTATAGCAGGGAGCAGGCATGCTTCTGCCAATACACTGCTCCCCTTAGGGAAAACAGGGTGGCTTACAAGCCCTGCTACTATGCTGATGGGTGGTGCTTTTAAAAAAAGTTAAGGTAGCATGCAGAGGTTCAGCTGACTGAGGGCCGAATTCAGATTCTGTCCCTTGACACCTTAGGCAAGCTTGGCACTCAGATCTGGATTTCTTTGTTTATTAAAGAGGACCCTCCCCAAGGTGGTATCATGGCCCTGTGGGTCCCTGGCACTTTGGCCTTTGTCAGTCTTCTCCTCAGTTAAAAAGAAAATCAAAAGTTTTCTGTTTGCTTATTTATTTGGTACAGGGTCCCGCTACACAGTTTCAGCCAGTACTGATCCTCCTCATTTGTTGAATGATGACTTTAAATATAGAATACAGCACACTCCTATGTGGCTCCCAATATACATAGTTTTCTTGTAAAAATAAGAATAAGTGACCACCTAAAGGTGAAAATAAAAATCACTTTATCTGCCATGGTCCTGAAAAATGGCCCCAACACTAAAATATATGCCCTTAGGCTTCTTATTTGGATACAAATGATATTGTTTTGCTTTTGATTCAATAGAAATATATTTTACACATTTTTTGGTGTGTAAATCTTTTTCCCCATTTACCCAAAGGTGGTGAGTATTTTCATTACAGCAATTACTCTCCTATATTATTGTTCTTAATATTATAAAATTCTACCATGCAAATGTAACCATGCTTATTTATATAATCTCTTCCCACTGCGCACACACACACACACACACACACACACACACACAATTTACTTTGATAGACAAGCTGCAATTTACACTCTTGCAGGTACATCCTTATATATAACTCCATATTGTCATTTTTTTCTTTATTTTAAAGTGAAATTCCTATGTGGTTAGCACCAACAGGAGTTTTACAAAAAGATCTAACAAAAGAGCCCACAAAACAAGGACTCCAAGAGTAGCTGAGGCACACTTCAGCCTGCGCTGTCCCCTCGAAGTTCTAGGCTACTACAGGTAGGAGTAGATGGGACAAGTTCGGCCAGGCTCTTTATTCTTTCCTCTCTGGATGTAGCCACTGTGAAAATAAGCCAGCCCTCCACTAGCTGACTATCTGCTGGCCATGACTATTAAGAGAAACACCCATTCCTCTGCAGAGTGTTAACTTGGAACCAGACCGTTACTCCTGATTTTTACTATAACCTGGAGGCTGGATCCCAGATCCCATACCTGCTGCATATTAGCTCAGTAGTACCTTACATACTCTCACCCAAAATCATTTCTCTGGGAAACTTGACAACTAACACCCAGTGCCCACAGATGAGCACTGAATTAGCTATGAGTGCTACGTGGCTAGCACAGTACCAGATACAAAGTGGGCATAAAAATACAAACCCCTGCTGCTGTGCAGGAGAATCCATAGTTAGGACTTCCCCACCTGTTTGGATATAAAGGAGATCATGTGATAAAAGGTCTGCTATCCTTTAGCCAACAGAGAAGGCTAAAGACCAGATGATTACTTCCACTTGGCCTATACTTTGCTGTCTTTAAAAATCATTTTGATTTGTCTCTGGGTTGGATGATGTACTCTGCTAAATAGAAAATGCAAGGAAGGGTTTTAAGGTAAAGGTTGCTTCAAAAGTGAAGCTCAGTTAATCAGTAACACTAGCTACCATTTTTGTCCACTTACTAAATGCTAGGGCAGTAATTTTTATTAGGATCCTGAAGAATACACCTTGGCACAACCATTTACTCTAAGAAAAGCAAGATGGGGACCGTGGTGCAGAGCTTACTGGTCAACTTCCTACATGCAGCTGAATTGAACTAGCGTGGAGCTGGGTGGGGGATGCCTACCCAAAGGTTGTCACCAGCAGCACGAAGGCAGCACAGGACAAGCTGTCAGAATGCTGCTGGGGATGCCCTTTGAAGAAGCTGTTGGACTGTTCTGCTGGAGGGCCTTGTCATGCTGGCTTTCCCGATGAACTTTGGAGGAATTCTAGTCCTCATCCTAAGCATTGATTCCTGACTCCAGAGGGGAAGATGGCACGTTGCTCAGCCTCATGGGGCTTGTTGCATTGGCTCTCCTGATGGGAACTTTGCTTTCTTCATCACTGGAGGAGCTTGGGACCTCTGTGTTGCTGAGGTTGGATGTGGGAACTCTGATGCTTACCTTGAGTGTTGCTTCCTGGCTCCGGTGAAGATCCCTCAGCCTGCTGGCACGGGTCCTTCATCCCACCAGCAGAGACTTCCTAGCTTCCACCAGTGGCCTTTGGGCTTTTCCGGCACAGATCCATGAGGTAGGCCTGCATGAGACTTTGTTGTGGGCTCTAAACTCCAGCTGGACTTGTGGGAAGCACTGTTATGAGCTCTGGGTTTCCATCTGGACTCATACAGGATATTAGGATCTAGGCCCTTAGCTAGATTCCTTAGTGTTTAGGGTATGAAGAAATTTCCTGCACTTCTATATGATTTTGGGGTGATTCTTTATAAAATACTATTATAAAACGTTTCCTGAATTATATTGTTCCCCTTGCAAAAATCCCAAATCATGACAGGGACTGGGGAACATTCAGTAATGTTTCTTCAGATTAGAACCCAAGCCAGTCATTCCATAAGAAATACAGAGCTTCAGTGTGAAACTGAGCACCATGTCGAGTGCCCTTCCTTCCTTACACACCTGCCTGGGCACTTATAGATATTTTCGGTGTTTCCGGTCTTTCAGGTCTGTACTGTCCAGTACTGATGCAGTAGCCATATACTAAATATGGCACTTGAAATGTAACCAGTGTCATTGCTGCATAAGCCTATTTTATAATTAATTTAAAATTAAAAACTGATATCAGTTTACTTAATGGCATAATTGTAGGCATATTTTGAAGAACCTTGGTAAGAAGGTCTACATTTTTATCTGTTCATACTACAGATCAAAATTTTCTGATAAGATTATAGCATGCCAATTGAGACATGGCCTTCAGAGTAAGATACACACTAATTCTGAAGTTTTAAGGTAAAAAAGAATGGAAAAATATCTGGCTCATCATTTTATATTGATTAAGTGATGAAATAACATCTTGGCTATAGAGGAAATGAAAGTATATTAGGACTATAATGAATTTCATTTTACTGTAAAATGGCTAATATATTATAGGTGAAATTATAGGTGAATACATCTGTTTTTCATGGTCTAGCCCTTATTCCTTGAGACTGTTGGAATTTTACTAGAAGTTTCCCTCAGGATCCAGTCCTACCCCACTCTCAGCTAAGATATGTCAAGGAAGACCCCATGTCCAGCCACAGAGTGAATCTTGAGACCCAGGTCTGACCAATAGAATGCTCATATCCCAGGCTAACATGAATGATTAGTTCCAGGATGATCCCCTAAAGCCAGCCTAGCCAATCAGCTGCAGTTCCATCCTTCAGCCACACAGATTGGTTCACAGAAGAACATGTGACTTAGATTAATTTAGGGAAACTGAACCTGTAGACTCACATAGGACATTCAGGCAAGAGATGCTTTTGTTTCACTCCAGAATCTAACATTGGAGATCATAGTTTGAACCTAGAGCTACTGAAACCACCAATAGAGCTTGAAACAAAATCTTAGAGTGAAGCTGACACCCCAAATAGGTATTAAGAGATACATTTCTGTGTGCACCTGGATCAAGACACACCTGAAGCCATTTCTATTGGTTCAGTTGTTAATTTGCATGAGTCATTACGCTGCCTTGCTTTCTTCTCAAGCCTTACACCACACATCCATAGTGATGATCCCATTCCACTTTACTACAATTTGTCATAAGAGCACAGACAGTAATGGGTAGAAAGCTCTTAGGAAGCTTTATGCTGTTACCTATCTAAATTATCATTGACATTTTAAAAGAGAAAACAGCCAATGTGAAAATTCAGCAGTTTCAATGAAGTCCCATCGACAGTGATTCCAGATGACAAAAATTTCAACCCGTGTTTAGAAACAACCTTGCTCAGATCATAGGGGCAGTACTGGTGCTGCCAATGGGGCAGGGGTGATGGTCCACTTGCTCTGTTCTGGGCTGCCCCAAACACATACTGTTGTCTCATGCAGATGCTTCTGGGCTCCTTATACCTTTCTTTAGCACTTTGCTTATTCATTTGTCAGGAGCTGGTGTTTAGAGAATCACTGAGATTGCAGCTGGGCACAAGTCTCTATCACACTGCCTGTGCACAGTGGGGAGTGCTCCTCCCCTTCACCAAGAGCCCTGCAGGAAACCTCTCAGACCTCCCTCTGGCTTCTCCTGCAACCCTTGTCTTTCTGCTTCACCTTTCAGACTCACTTACCTGACAGATCTTTCCTGCCAGCCCACAGCTCTCCCCAGGCTTCCGCTAAACTGTGTCCCACGGCCCTTGTTCCAGCCAGAACCAATTGCTCTGCTATCTGTTTGGCTGTCCAACACCTCCTGCAGAGGCAGAATGTGAATTTGTTCAGCTTTATTCCTCTGGCCTTTGCATGCCCGTCGGGGCTGGAGCCTAGAGAATGCTTATGGATGCAGGAGAAGCAAATGGATGGAGCTCCTGTGAATGAACGGAGGAGCAGCTGCCAGCACCCAAGCTCTCCAAAAGAACTCCCAAGTGGTGTTTCTGATACTCTCAGCTTCACTTTGGGCAAGGCCACAGGTCTCTCAGGTCTCTCTGCCTCCTCCACCTGCTTGTGAGGGCTTCACGGTCCCTGCTTGCTCCTGCCACTACCCCAGAGCTGATATTCATTGCCTAAAATGATGGCCACATCCCCAGAGCTCACCAGGATGGAGTGGCAGCGGAGGCTGATTCTTGGGTCCCTTTTCCAAGATGCCTCTGTTTGGCAGCCATCTCTGCATGTGGGGGCAATGTTACATGGAGTAGGGTGTCCTGTTGCTACCTTGAAGTCTCTGAGTGGCATTGTCTTTCTTTTTTTTAGCTGAAACAGGCGAGAGAGATGTAGACACAGAATGTCTTCCGACTCCCCTAAGATCAGGGGAGGGAGGGGAATGAGCCCTCCCCTGGGTCACCAGGGCCTGTGAGCGTCCCTGTCAGGGCCAAGCTTCGGGGGCTTCCCCTGTCTTCGCTGCTCCCTTCGGAACCAGCTGCAGTCAGAACATCTCGTGGGACATGAGGACATGGAGAGCCATAGCAGACACGAAGAGGCCACTCTGGAAATAGCTCCTTTCAAGTCCATGCCTGAGAGAGAATGGAGACAGATTGTGGGAAATGAGAACGTCCCAAGCGCTGGTTGGAGCGGGCAGCTCCCCAGGATTTCCTCCAGCCTGTTGTCCGCAGAGGGCAACTTAGGGGTGCACGAGGAACCTTTTCCTGCGATGTAGAGAAGGAGCGTCCCAGGGCCGGGCCTCTCTGGGCAAGTTCAGTGATTCCCTAATGAGTTAGCACAAGTATTCTGCCCCTGCTTTGATACTGCGGCAGAGAGAGGGGGCTGGGGCCTAATGGGGAGGGTGGGCTTGGCCTGACTCTGCACGGCCTGGTCCTCTCTCTGCCTCATCCACCGCCTTTCTGTCCCTTGGCGGGAGGCCTCCCCTCCAAGGAGCACAACCCTTACCTGACTCCGCAAGATTAAGCAAATTGCTTTTAATTAGGACTGCAGTCATTTCCGAAGGGAGCAGCGAAGACAGGGGAAGCCAGCCGAAGCTTGGCGTTGACAAGGACTCTCACAGGGGGGAGGCAGAGCCCGCTATCAGCAGTGGCTTGGAGCTTTTGGCCCCTGTTCCGAGATGCCTTGTTCTGGCTTGCCTATGGTATGCGCCAGAGAATAGAGCTCTGCGAGGGACAGAGGGAGGAGGGGGCTGCAGACTGGAGCATTGGGCACCCAGGGTTCCTGCTGGGTCTGGCTCCCCGATTAGATTCAGAGGGCTTATCAGGCCCCAAGTCTTCCTCATCTGCCTGGTTCTGTGGCTTATGCAACACTCAAGCACCCTCCCCTCCAAGCCAGCCTCCCAGGAAGGGTGGCTCCATCGTCTGTAGTTCTTGCTGCTCATCCGAACATTTACCACTGGCAAAGACAGGCAAAGAGACAGGGATACAAGCTGTGTAACAAGGAGCCCACCATCATCTCCTCCCTCCCCCAGAGTTCTAGGCTGGGGCCAAAGTCTTCCCTGGGCCTGTGGTTAGGGGCCAGACATGCACCACTGACCCCTTCCCCAGCAAGCTTCCCTCTTGGGCCCCCTGCATCCTGCAGCCCTCGCTGTGGCTCCTCCTCCTTCATCTCCTCCTCTTCCCCCTCCGCCTTCCCCTTCTCCTTCTCTTTGGACTCCTCCCTGCACCACACATTTTATGATGATAATTGGAAAGGAAGGGAAGGTAGCAGGAGCTTTGTTTACAATGCAATTAACATCTGAATAATTTACTGTGAAATAAGCTGGAGCTATATTGAGCACAGAGAGCCTGATCCTCTCTAGGAGCCTGGTGCTAAGTCCTCGAGGTGGGACTGTGTCTGCCCACTTCCCTGGCTCAGTCTCTCCGCAGACAACCCCTCCCCTCTTTGGCCTAAGACCTGCTGGAAAATCTCTCTATAACATGCTGCTTCCTCTTTGGGCCCCCAGGGGCCTAGTGTGGCTCGGTCCATGGCTCTGGTGGCCCCTTACACCAGGGTGGCTCCCACAGCTCCCTGCCCTCCACCTGCAGCTGGCATCCGTGCCCAGCACATCAGGGGACGGAACGCATGTTCAGAGCGCAGGCCTGTGGATGCTGCTCGCAGGAGGCCTGGCAGAGCCAGGGAGCCTCTCCGTCTGCAGCCAGCTTGGATTGGTGCTCAGCGCAGTCCTGGCCATCTCGCTGCTAGACACAGCTGTGCTCTGCCACTGGCCTCAGGCTCCTGGCCCCTCTTCCTCTCTGCTGCAAAAGGTAAATGGCACTTTGGATTTCCAGGGTGCGTATGGGCTAGGATCAGGGCATGGAGTTTAGGTAGGAACAGAGTGGCAGACAGATTTCCATCCTTTTTTTTTTTTTCTGGCCTCAGAAAAAGTGTCTTAAATACATGTGGGCAAATATTTAACCAGTTTGTTTTCTATTTTAGAAAACTGCAAGTTACCTTGATTTGAATTAAAATAGGCAACCCTTTCCTCTAGGCCAGGGGTGGAAGGTCCTCACTCACCTATATGTTGAGGCACATAGCTAGGTGGCTTAGTTTGCAGCCTGGATTTCTGCTTTCAGCTAGACCTCTAACCCAGTGTGCATATACAGCGAGAGCCCTACTCACTGGTACACCACTGCCCAGGCCGCTGGTGCCAGAGGCGAGGGGGAGGAGAGCTGTGGATTCTGGTACCACAGCCCGGGCTGCTCAGGGCTGTAGACGACACCGATGAGGGTGGCTAGAAGTCAGCAGATTGGATCTGAATCCCACCTGTCCTGGGTGCCAGTCAGCAGTGCCAGCAACCACATTTAGCTCAGCCGCACCTTGGGTTCTAGAGGGCATGGAAGACACATGCGTTGCACATCTTCGATCTCCAAGTATGCTTAGGTTCTTCATTCAACTGGCCACCTGGAGCAAACCCTCACATCTCTCTGGGTCTCAGGTTCATTATGTTCAGAGAGTGCTTTTTTTTTTTTTTTTTTTTTTTTTGGCAGAACCAGGGATTGAACTCAGGCCCTTACGCTTGCCAGGGAAGTGTTTATTCCACTGAGCCATCTCCCTGGCTAGAGAGTGCCATTAATCAAAGTACCACTGGAAATTTACAGTTAGAGACTGCTACCAAAGTCTGTGAATAAGTATTGGCTGTCTTTCTAGGGGGCTGCTGACTTGGACCTTCTGACTCGAACGCAGCCCTTTCACCCCAACTTTGTGTGCTATTCATGTCATGAGTGCTTACAATTAGAAATCACACACCAATGATTTTATTTTCTGTCTCATGATGCTATGGTTTATCTCCTTCAGACTTGCAGTATGTGTTTAAATTTTTAAGAAATGTATTGGAGTAAAAGACACATTGTCACCTTAATAATATTCTCTGTTATTTTAGATGCACTTATCCTGTCAGCCCTACAACTTCTGAAACAGTTCTGGAAGCTGCTCATGAGTGTTTTTATGAGGCATGATCAGACACATGGTGAGTGCTGCTGCCCAGGGTCATCCAGTGGAAGGCAGGCTGGTGAAAGTGTGGTGCAGTCTCACTCATCTTATCTATCTGATCCAGCACTATGCAACTCTGGGTCTTCCCTAAAGCCAAAGGACCATTAGATATAAACATTTTGAATTGACTTAGGTCATCTAGACAGCCATGACAGCACAACTAAAGACACAAATGAAAAAGTACTTCCAGAACAGTTGCAGAAAGTGGCAGGAAGAATGGGACAAGTGTCTTCTGAGACAGGGGGAGGAATCTGAGGGTTGTTGATGGTAACGAGTCTGTTACTGAAATAATTATTAAAATGAATTATTTGTCATTGGTTTTGATCACACTACAAACATTCCATTGATCCTGCTCCTCTAGAGAGGCGTAACACATACACAGGGCCACACACATAAGAACATGTCTCTCCAGCATGCAGGCAGCATCTGGGAAGTAGATGAATGGGCCCTGAATCCAGGGACGAGGAAGGCAGCAGCCACTGGAATCCAGGTCAGGAACCTTGAGCCAATGCACCTGACCACTCTTAGAGGGAAGCGGCTCTGTACATGCCCTGACCTTGGACGTACAGAACATAATGTATGTCTTCCGAGAAGCCACCCAGTTTGTGATATTTGCTGCTGCCCGTGCTGGAACCTCATCCAGTCAGGTAAGAGTGCCCTTCTTGCCCATACTGGAAGCCCGTGATATTTCATGAGATCCACATCAGGCCTCCACCGAGCTGCACACCCCTGCAAGTGCAGCCTTTTCTGCGATGGTCCAGGCACTGTCAAGGGTGTGACTACTGAAGGCTTCAATGCCAAAGAGAAGTGTAGGTACTTATACTCCGCCTTTCTTTCAAAAGAATCTGAGTAGCTTAAAGGTAGATAAATTAATGTAAGGTAGTGCAGCCAATAAGAATACAATAGAATGAACCTCCCCAAAAGCCTCTGCACTAAAGGATAGGTAGGATGAGAATGCAGGTGGAGGAGCTGTAACTTCCAGGGCAATCTAGCTGATTCGATCATAGTGCTGCTTCTTTTGCATCAGCCACCAGGAAATCCAGGGTGATTGTGCAGTCACCTGTTTCTCCTCTTCTGAGTGTGGCTCTCAACTACACAGTGCTGCTTGCAGTCAACTTCCGTAAGGTGGTGTGAGTGTATTTCTACTATGTCGTTCTGTAACACCAGGCCTGAGAGGTAACACCTCAGCCCCGCAAGAGGAGAGAGAGACATGAGCTTCAGAGTAGGAAGCTCCCATTGCAGGAAAGCAGAGGAGATGCTTCAACTCGTCCTTAGCATGCTGACTGCCGGGACAACAGGGGTGATTTCCCATGCTGTCTATGGGTGCCGGAGCTGGATTTGGCTCCCAGTGTCTTAGAAATGGAGAAGCTTTACATTTCAAACTGGGTACGTGTTTGACTTGCTCTGAACACATTAGGAAGAGCTCAATGAAACTCCTGCCTGCAGTGGTGCATTACCGTGACCAATTTTCGTACACGGTTGAAAAGTACAATTGTACAAGTGTACAAATTTCACTTTTCCTGTGGGCTCTTGGCCCCTGTACACGACATGTCTTAATTTTATTTGTGCCCCCACCCCATGTTCTCTTCTCTCTCCAAGTCTTGTTCCCCTTTGGAATAGATCTATCTACTGCATTTCTTTTGCTCTGCCTTCTATTTTGCTCTTTGTTTATATTCTGGGTTTCTCCGATAAAAGGCACTGTGCAGTACTTAAGCTCATGTGTCTGATTCATTTCACCTAACATTAAAATCTCAAAGGGCATCTATTTTCCTGTAAATGACTCAGGTTTATCCACCTTCATGACAGAGTAGTACTCCACTGTGTACATAGAATATATTTTCAGGGGCCGGGGAGATGGCTCAGTGTAATAAGCGCTTCTCTGGCAAGCACAAGGGCCTGAGTTCAATCCCTGGTTCCACCAAAAAAAAAAAAATATATTTTCAATATCCAGGCATCTGTTGATGGCTGTATAGGATACTCCCAAAATTTAGTTAGTATGAGTCATGCTATTATAAACATGGGTATCAAACTGGGTGTGGTGGTGCACACCTATAATGCCAGCACTAAGGGAGGCTGAGGCAGGAGGATCACTATGAGTCTAAGCTGCATAGAGAGCCAGTGTACCAAACAGATAGATTAAAAATAAAAAATAAACATGTGTATTATGAATCACTGTAATACACCTTTAACTCTTTTGGGAGGATACCTAGAAGGGGAATACCTGGGTCAAAAGGAGTTTGTAGTTTATTTTCTGAAGAATTTTTTTTTCTTTGGCAGAACCGGGTATTGAACTCAGGCCCTTGTCCTTGCCAGGGAAGCACTTATTCCACTGAGCCATCTCCTCAGCCCATTTTTGAGGAATTTTGATACTGGTCTCCATGGTGTTTTGTTTGTGTTCCCATCAATAATGCACAAGGAGGAGGCCAGGGAGATGGCTTCCCTAGTAAGCACAAAGGCTTGAGTTCAATTCCTGATTCTGCCAAAAATAAATAAATAGATAAATAAATAAATAAAGTACAAGGATTCTTGTTCCCTTGTAGCCCCTCTGGCCTTTGTTGATGATAGCCATTCTTTCTAGGGGTGGGACAGAAGCTCAGTGTTGCCTTAATTTTCATTTCCCTAATGGCCAGCAATGTTGGGCATTTTTTCATGCATTTGTTGACCACTTGTTCTCGTTCTGAGGAGCACCTGTTCATTTCACCTCAGCTTCCTGCTTTGTGATTACCCTCCCTACTCTCATTCTACCAGACCTGCCAGGAGTACAGACTGTGCCCTGACCTGAATCCATCCTCAGGGCAGAGCTATGCAGGAGTGACAGTTCTTCCCATGCTACAATGGAGGGACCAGAAGGCCAGAGCCAGATGGGCTTTGATGTGGAGGGTGACCCCTGAGATGTGTGCAGCAGACAACCTGGGCAACTGTATGCGGGGTCCTGAAAAATGGGATGAGGCCCAAGACCGTGCAGTTAGGAAACACCAATGAAGTGAAGGGTAGAACAAATAGGAAGATAATGTGCACATAGCACCCTAGCCACTAGGGCTCAGCAGAGTGCGTGTGTGTGTGCGTTGTGTGTGTGTGCGCGTGTGTGTACACACACAGAGTTGTCCAGTTTGCCAGTTTCTGTGGTGTAAATGCTGCCCTGATGGCTGACTCCAAGCTACCAATGTAAGGACAAACTGGCTAGCAAAATATCCAAAACTTTAACTGCCCTTTCCTGATAGGGAGAGCTTTGGCTTAATTTGATGCTGGTTCCTACTAACTGGCAAAATCAACTCCTCTTTCTTATGTTATACTTTATATTATGCATTATATTATGTTACAAAGTATGCTATAAAAAAGTATGTGTACTTCTCCCAATGTAATATATAATTAATAAATAATATATAATTTAAATAGATAAGATACAATTTTAATAAATAATATATAGTTTTAATAGAGAACATAATCATCCATAAATATTTTATTCCTACTAAAGATTATGTAATGAAATACAAAATAATATCAGTATTGCATTTTTAAAGATCATAGGAAAGGGGTGGAACACCCACAGAGGCTGGTTCCCCTTGTCCTGAGCCGACAGCACAGCCTGCTGGACCAGAGTCCAAGCAGGAGACCGGGCACTGGGTGGACACTGCAGTGTGACAGGGCAAGGACCTGTTATCGGACTGCGAGGGCTCTGCCAGGCCCAGATCCATGGCTGAACTTTAGGGTTTGAGCCCTGCTGGGCTCCAGAAGAGCATGGAGCTGGTGCATCCTTCCCAACAGATTCTACCTTGGTGAGACCCTGCTCACACTGTGCATGGTGAATCCAGTACACCTCTGCCTGGGCACAAACAGAAGTGCTCACACGCACACACAGGCAGGTGTGCATACAGGCCTGGATCCAAGCACATCCTTGCATGTGTATTTACAAACGTGTGTTTGCACATGCACACATGGATACAGCTTTAGTGCAAATCTTCTTATCAATTATAATAATGAGAGAGAGCCTTGAGGGTCCCCAAATTCAAGAGTGAGGCTCTATATTTTTGTAAAACAGGAGTCTGCTGTGACAAAATGCAGACGTCAAAGGGACAAGAGTTTGTGGAAATGCCTCATCGCTGAGTTTGTGCTGTGTCTCCAGAACTCTGTGCCTGTCTGGAATTCATTTCTTACAACTATTCCATGAGACAGGTGGTATATTTTTCCTTCAGTATTTTCCCAGGAGAAAATGAGGCACAGGAAACTGAAGTGGTATGCTTATGCCTCAGAGCTTATGCTGCTCTTAGGAGTCCACCTCTAGGGTACATTTCTCTTTTCTCCTGGAGTCCACCCTTCAAACTCCCATTCCAAGAGGATACTAGAAGTCTATCTGTCCTATGGATAACCCACTACTATTATGGACTACTGTACAATATTGGATTATCTTGCTGAACCCACGCATCTGCAATATTTAAATGGCAATGTATTACCCATCTCTGACAAACTAAGCAAAAAATGGGGATACAAGTGAAGGACCATTTTGTATCTGTGTAAACAAAATAGTTAGGATACATATATAGCTACTTTCTTGTTATTCGATGAATAGAAAGATTTGTCCTAATAGTATTTGTGGACAAGATATCATGTCTACATCTTGTACCATGAATAACTACTACAAATATGCAGTGTATTAACTATTGAAACTGCCCTATAAATCAGTTTTGAAACTGTCTCATTGCTATTTGTTTCTCAATAAAATTATTAAAAAAGAAGAAGAAGCCTATCAGTCCCTAATTCACAAAGAAATGCCCGTTCCCCTTATCCCCTGACACAGCCTTGCTTATTTTTCAGTATAACCAAAAGATGTGGCACTTTTAAGCAAAAGAATAACTTTGTATTTATCAAATGCTTTATACATTTACCAAAAGCTTACTCTGCAGTGACTCAAAGAAGAGTCTACTAGCACATGAAAAAAGTACAGGTTTCAATTCCAAGGAAAGTCTTTAAAAAATGCCTTAACCCCAGGAAAGAGAGGGCGAAACCACAAGCCCTATGCTTGGAAGGATCAGTGAGTGAAAAGTTCACCAAGTTGTGCGTTTGAAACCCATATTCCCTTTAGGAAAGAGCCACTTCTGTTTTCACACAGGGCCTTTGACCTACTGTGCTGTAGGCTCATGTGCTTACTTGGCTCCACTGGCAGTGCCCACAGGCTGTGGGGCTGCGGGGTGCTAATTACTCCCGAAAAGCCCCCGTCTTTATTTCCACTCCTAATATTTTCTTCCATGGAAGGGTTCTTTCCACCTTATTCACTAGACTTGACTGTCACTCCCTTTCTTTTCTGGCTTTCCTCAAATAGATTTCACTCTTACAGAGTTTTCCTGTTGGAAAATTATTCAAAAGAGAAATTCTGTGCTAGTGCCTTTTCACCACATTTCACACAACATTTGTCAGCATGGCTACCCGAGAAGGTGTGGGGCTCCCTGGGAAGCGTCTCCACCCTTCTGTCCCTCGGGCTCCTTCTCTGCATGCAGGGCTTGAAGACTGGAGAAAAATGGCCCCTAGCTCATGGCCAGAGTGAAAACTGTACTATTCGTGAGGCAGTGTTTTCACTGATTTGAGTAAAGTCTTCCGAGGCTGCTGTCTCCCCAAAGCCGGATCCTTACTTGAAAGTGGGAGATCTGACTGTTTGTTCAGAAATCTTGCACTTTAGGGTGCAGGTGAGGCTGATTCCAGGAGCTATTCAGTGGACAGGAAGTGGCCTGGGACTCCTACCCTTTCCCTGGGCTTCTGTCCTGGCCCCCACGAGGCATGCATTCAGGCCTAAGGAGAGCAGCAACTCCAAGACTATGGGACGTTTGCATATCTGTGTCATGCACATACCTCACCTGCAGGCAGGCAAGCAAGGGAAGGAGAACACAGATCCTGCCTGCTGGGTGGGAACGTCAAGGGCATAAATAGGCCCCGGGGCACCAGACATGGTCACAGTCCCATTCCAAGCACTTCAGAAAGTTCTCTGACCCTGTTTATAGTCAGACTGATGGGACTTTGTGTCCCTTTTTACAGAAAGGCACACAAAAGAATGATGGCAGATGTGTCCAGAGCCAGGCACAGTGCAGTCACCCTTATAGTCATGGAGGAAGCCCACATGGCCCCCATTTTTCCTTCTGAGCAACGGACAACCCTGGAGCTCTATGCCCTTTTGCTGCTGGGTCACCCAGCCTCACTGTGGACAGGCCCAGCCTGGGACCCCTGACTTCTGGAAAGTCCAGCATGGCTCCTTCTTAGTTTGCAAAATCACAGGCCCTTTGACCACCAGCCCCAGCGGGAGGCTGGCACTGGCATTGAGCAATCTCAGCAGACCCCACCCCCACCCCCGAGCAGCACTTCCTCCTGGACTGGGAAGTAGGGGTCATGTTTGTTGGGAGGGGCCGCCTCCCTTCGCCCAGAGGACTGGGCAGGAGTATCTGCTCCACGGGACTGCTGGCCTGGGCTCACCGGACAGCTGTTGGTGGAGGCAGGAGTCGCCTAGAGCTCAGGGAAGCCTCGCGCCGGCCTGCTGAGCACACTTGTGGGGCTGGAATGCCATCCCCTTGAGGGCTTACCTCTTCGAGGTGCCAAGGCTGAGCAGGCTTTAGAAAACTCTGGGGCTCCATGGCCTTGGAGGGACCTGGGGGAAGGAGCAGGGACAGGGAGTTCCACATGCCCAGCTCTGAGGGCCTTTGTGGGGGTTTCCTCAGGCATTTCTAATTACGGGAGTTATTTCTGCCCTGTAGATTATGTGGTTCTTGCACTTGGCGAGAGGAATGAATCGAGTCATTATTAACTCAGCAAGTGTCAGCCCCGGGCCAGGGCACCCGCGTGGAGGCAGAGCAGTTAATACATGGGCGGATTAGGTGGCTCTGAGACTTCGCCACAATTAGAAACTCAGGACGTTTGAAATATTAACTGGGGCATGTGGGGAGGAGGCGGCACGGGCTCCCCTGCCGAGGAGATAGTCCTGAGGGGGCTGTGGAGAGTTACATAAGGAAGGGGCAATGGGAAATGGCCTCACCGGAGAGGCAATGCCGTCATGCATCAGCGGCGTGGGTACCATTGTGCTGTCCAGCCTTACGCATCGCAGGCACCACTGATTTTTCTGCTTACAGAGGAAGAAAATGAGTTGCTCAGAGACAGCAAGTCAGTCCCCTTAGATCACATAGCAAGGCAGGACAGGTCGGCTTCGCTTGGCACCGCTCTTTACCAAGCTCCTAAAGATACCTGCCCGCTTCCAGAGCCGCTGAGCTGTTGGTAAGAAGCAGAACTAGGAAGAGGCTAGAGCGTCAGCCACCATAGCAGCTGACATTTAGGTTTTTCCTCCTTTTTAAAAAAAATGTTATCATTAGTACGAGTTCATGATACAGAACGCTAGCGGTCTTCGCGAGGAGTTGGTGTGTACATACAGCGCAACGTCATTCTTTCCTCCCCATCTCACTGTCTTATGATCTTTCTCTCTCTCTCTCTCTCTTTCTCTTATTTGCTCTTTGTTCATATTTTGGGTTTCTCGTAGAAGAGAAACCCTACAGTACTTAAGCTTGTGCTTACAGTGCGTCTACTGTAGCTCACTTAGCATTATGGTTGCAGAGCACTTCTGTTTCCCTACAGCTGACTCCAATTTTCTCCTTCTTTATGACAGAGTAGTACTCCATCGTGTCTGAATATCACAATTTCCTATCCATTGGTCTCTTGATAGAATATGGCTCACTTCTAAGACTATGTATTAGGATGGCCCAGGAAGGCAGGTGTTGCTATAGAGGAGGAACTGAGGCATGCTGGGATTAGTAAGTGAATCAAAAGAGCCCACAGTGAGTCTGACTTGGGCCTGGCTGTCTAAAAAGTGGACAGACATGACTATCTTAAAGGTGCTGCCAAGTGACCCCAGCAGGCAGAGAAGAGAAGGGATGGAGTCCAGGTTTCCCACACCCTAACCTAGAGCCCTTCAGGCCCGGGCTGGCCCTGCACCCACTCATTGTGTGTTCATTTGTTATGAACTCGCATGTATGAAGCCCTAATAGGACCTTGGGGCAGTGCGTGGAGCACCCAGCAAATGTGCTGTGCTAGGCGCCTGCAGGTGCTGTGGGCTGGGTATTTCCTATGTATCACTCTCTTCAAGTCCTGGGTAAGGAACACGATGCAAAGAGCAGTGTCTGGCTGCTAAACAGAGTGAATCAGCCTGCTATCCCACCTGGCCAAGTGGTACAAGTCCCTAGATGTGCTCAGAGAAGAGACCCTGTGCCAGACGCTCCAGAAGAGGGAGAAGACAGCAGATGACAAGCAGACTGCAGGTTTGCAGAGAAGCAACAAGAACCCAGCATAGAGGACGCCCTATCACAGTAGGGTGACAAGAGGATGCCAAAGAGACCAGTAGGGACCCATTCATTGTGGAAAGGAAAGTCCATGCAGGACTCACATATGGCCTTCACCTGTCACTGGAATTTGATTTGCTTCACTTTACTTTGCCTTTTGGAGATGTTGTCTCACTGCTTGCATTTGGTGTGTCCCTGTTTACAGTCTGGGGAGCAGACGGGAACAGTAAGAACCAGATTTCCTCCACTGAGTTCTTGTTCCCACTTCCCTTGTGGCAACATCTCTTCCATTTGGACCTGGCTCAAGTTCTCCTTTCCCTCGAGCTGCATGGCTAGCACCTGGATAGCAGCAGGAAGCAGTAGATGCAGAGCATTTCTAAGAATGATAAAGAAAGAAAACCCCAGAAAGGACCTCCAAGCCCTGGTCTGCAGCCCTTGGGGGTTATCACGTGCCACCCTGGAGCCTGTCTCTCACTACAGGGCTGGAGGGGATAGCCCTGGTGGGAAGGAACTGCCCTTGTGGCCCTCCTGGCAAGCAGCATGAGCACAGAAGGCCCAGCCACACATGTCTACACATGATGCAGCTCCATCTTAAGTAATTAACGGTTCCTTAGAGGACAGAAGCTTTGGTGTGGTTGCTATTGACCTCTAGCATATACATTGCTTTATCTTTTGTAGTATTGGAAACTGAGCCCAGGGTCTTCCATACATTAGGCTACCACTGAGCTACAGCCCCACCATTTTCACTGTTTTTAAAACCTTGAAGCAGGTTCTTGCTAAACCATCCAGGCTGGTCTTGAACTTCCTCCTCTCATGCCTCATGCTCCTGAGTAGTGTGTGCTGCTGTGTTACACACACACTCACTCACACACAGCCACATATCACTATTACTACTACAAAAATACAAAGTCAAAAGAGATCTTATCCCCTCCCCGATGCTACCACGCTGACCACTCAGGTTGACCTAGAAGTGGGCTGGGAAAGGCAGGAAGTAGAGTTTAGTGCACTTCCAGTGGCTCTGTCCCCCTTGGCCCTCCTAAAGGCTCCCTAAGGACATGTTGGTGATCTGTAGTGAGTTTGGACTGTAATATTCTGTCACCCTCTAATACTAGGAGACAGTTACAATCCGGGTCTCATTGTGGAATCTCTTCCCTGGCCATCAATCACTATAATACAGCAACCAGTTTTTGTTTTATTATTACTTTTCAAAGGATACAAAATAGTGACAGCAAAAATAATTAGAAATGATTAATAAGACCTGCATGTGCCAACATTGTATTATCTTGCTAGTGTGAGAACCTGGAAGAGTAATGAAAATCTAAAAGGTACAATAGATACTGTGAAAGGGAAACAGTTTGTTCAATGGGAAGGAAAAACTGGGATGAGGAAAAGGACAAATGAAAGAAGGGAAAAAAAGACATATTTACGTATATGGGCAGAACAGTTTGGATAATTGTAGTGTTGATTTCTGTTGGTCTTTTGAAAGGAGCAGTCAATGTTTAAGATATTTTCTTTTTATTCCTTTTTTTTCTTTCTTTCTAATTTCTTACAACTTTTTTTCTTTGTATTTCAGACAGGGTCTACAGGGTCTTACTGCATAGATTGGACTCGTAGTGATCCTCATGTTTTCAGCCTCCCAAGTGCTGGGATCACAGGCTGCACCACTACACCCAGTCTCAATCGCCATCTCAGCATGTCCTACGGGTGGGGGTGACACACCAGGCAGGGGATTGAACCCCGGCTGCTGTGCTCTGCCTAAGCAGCCACTTCGGTCTGCTGAGCTACCAGGCAAGCCCTTACAACTTTTTTGTCATTGTTTTGTTTTTCATTTAAAGGAATCCTGTATGTTTATATCTGGTAGCCTGAGCAACTAATTTGAAGACAGCATCATGTAGTAATACAGTAACCAGCAACTGGTTTTATTCTGCTCCTAGAATAAAATGAGCTTCCACTTGCACCATGGTATACAACACTCTCAACTTAATTCATCACAAATTGAGCAGTCAAATTTGTGCCTTGACATCGATATCCCATTTCTGAGGGAGATGTAGTTCCCCTGCGGACCTGCTTTCCTTTCTCCTAATCGACAGCTTTCATCACTTTAAAAAGATGGACAGGAAGCTTAGAGCATGGAGGCTGTGAACTTTTTCTGCAGAAGCTAGTGCTTCCAGATGCTTCTTAGGTTCAGCTCAGGCTCTGTGGAGTGAAGAGGTAAAGGACAGTAAAGGAGTGAAGGGATGTGGCTGGAGTCTATTAAAACTTTGTTTATGGATGGATGCCAGAATTTGCATTTCATAGTACCATTTTCATAGGCTATGAAGTGTTATTCTTTTCTTGATTATTTTCAGCCATTTAAAAAGTCTATAAATTATTCTAAACTACGAGGCATTTTAAAGGGGCAGTCAGCCTGCACTGGCACATGGTCCATGGTTTGCAGGTCCCTGAAACCCAAAGAACTCAAACCTATCAATCCTACCACTATCTGCCAGTCTCTATCCCTTGAGGCCCCTGGCCATTATCCTTACAAAGGATTGTAGGCCTGTGCTATCTAAGGCTGTAGGTACTAACCATGAATATATAAACCGATTAAGAGTAACAGTTCTGTCCCTCAGTGACACAAGCCATTGTTCAACAGCACAGTGGAGTTCACTGGTGACTGCCATATTGAACAGCACAGGCAATGAATGCTTCCAGGGCTGCAGAAATTTCCAGTGGACAGATATTGATTTTGAAGACAGCCCTTTTGGCCTAAGAGTCAGTGAGTTTGCCCACAAAAGTATAGTGTGCAAAAGAAGTGAAGAAATGATTGTTTTCTTCCATAATAAGAAGAGAGATGATGGAGGTGTTACTGGGTGATAGAGTGTCCGTCCTGAGCCCATTCGTGTCTACTAGGAACTCAGGATATGACCATGTTTAGAAATAAGCTCACTGGGTGGATAGTTAGCTACAGGTCTTGAGTTAAAATCATCTTGAATCTGGACCTTAAGATGAAATCATCCTAGATTTAAGGTGAATATTAAATTCAATGATTGGTGTCTTTGTAAAGGAAAGGAGAGAGAGAGGAGAGGGTGTATGTGTGTGTGTGTGTGTGTGTGTGTGAGAAAGAGAGAGAGAGAGACAGACAGACAGACAAAGAAACAGAGAAAGAAGGAAGGGGTACGGAGGGAGAGAGAGATTTTGACAGAGACATGGAAAAGAAAGCCATGTGAAGACAGGAGATTGGAGGGAAGCCATAGCCTAGGAAAGCTGGCAGTCCTAGTGGCCACGAGAAGCTAAGAGAAGCTCATGGGATGAAATCTCCTTTCAGTGGGAGTGCAGCCTCTCCACACTTTGATTCCCAACTTTTGGGCTTTATACTTGTGAGAGAGTACATTTCTGTTTTTTTTTAAGCCATTTGATTTGTGGGAATATGTTATAGCAGCCCTAGGAAACATATACAAGAAGTTGGAGATTTCTGTGGAAAAAGATGACCATGTCATTAACAATTACATAATCTTTGAAATAAATTGAGAACACACACACAAATCCAAGCAAGGATTTCCAGAGAGGTCTATGAAGAACTGGGTTCTGACAATACTATTTCACATAGGAAATTTCATCCCTTGATAATCAGTGTGACCAAGGGAGGCCTTGAAAGTCCAAATAAGAGAAACACAAACAGACAAAGGGGAACAGTTTGCTTCCTAAAGAGTGAGCCTGTCCTGGCAGATGTGGGTAAGTTCTGCCCTGGATGCCATGGGAGACAGCGAGGAAGGATGCCGTGGACATCACCACACCGGGTTGCAGGAGATATTTGCGCACCTGCCAGCAGCACTTGTGAAGAAAGGTTAGTGTGTGTGTGTCATAAAAGTCCTTGTCTTTGAAGGAACACAGAGCAGGGACTAAGGGCCAAGTCTAATGAGACCGCTCAGGGGTCAGATGGAATGAGGTGACAAGTGCTACATGATTTTCCAGGCTCGCTCTCCGAATAAAGATGACTGCGATGCCAGGCAGCCAAGGAGCAGAAGCACTGGACACGGCTGGTCCCCTGCCACTTTGCAGAGGTCCAAGATGACCTGAAAGGAGCCTCTTTGCTTCCTGCTGGGAAAAGGCGTACATTCAGATGTTTGCTTTGATTTCAGAGAGTACTGTTGCCCGTGGAAGGAGATTTAACAAGGACAGCATTGCGGCTGTGTCTAGATGTGCCCCAAGCCTCGTGCAGTCTTAGGCCGGGCTTGGTTAGAGGTGGCTGGATCTATAGTGTATTATTCATTCATGGTGCAATGTTAGGGTTAAGGGTGCTAGGATTTTTTTTATTTATATTTTTGTTTTATTGAAGTACAAATATCAATGAGACAGTTTTAAGATACCTTAACAAGATGAATTTGATAAATTAATGCATTGCAAACTGTTTCCATAATGTTTTGGTATTGTAGAAGGTGCATACATGATATTATACTTACAGATATTATTACACCATACGTTTCTTAGCAGTAAATTAAGAGTGTATCTGTTTGGGTATTTTATTTTTTATACCTGAATTACATCAAAGATTCAATTATTAATACTTTCTACCTTGTTATTTTCCTAGTGGTTGTCCATAATACTAGAAGCCGACATAATATCCTGTCCAACCACCATTAGTGCAAATCTTGCCTCTCATAGAATTATGTAGAAGCATGGCGTTATCTATCCCAACTGTACTGTCCATACACACACATCATGATTCTTCCTTTCTATACCCCTTCCTTTGTCTACACCTGTCAAAGATGGGCACTCCATTGTCATTCAACTAATTTAGGTGCTTGAACTCAATGACACAACCCAACACAGTCCAGCATTCCACAACAATAGTGAGTTATCTGAAGAAGTTGTCAACCATAGCCATTTACAGCTCAACTTATTATTATGGTCCTGTGGTGTATACATCATTTTTATACTTTTCTGCTGGATGGTTAAGACCTAGATAGAGCAAGGCCTATATACCAACACATGTACTTTTTGTTTCTTATGAGGTCAGTGAAGTCCCCTCAGGGTTTTTCTTGTAGTCCTGTACCTTATTCTGTAGATCCTTTGTGTCATCCATGTGGATGAGACACTGCCAATACTTTACCAGTTTGCTCTCTGTGAGAGCCTAAGAGAAAGTTTTCTTTCCATGTGACTCTCCCCAGGCACATTATAGAACTTCGATCTCTTTCCTCTGTGGCTTCATAATCTCCTTGTTCAGAAAATTTGGAGCTCAACTGACTTTCATGATGTTGCATTACGGGTTCTCCTATGTCCTGAGTTTTTGCTGATCTTGAAAGGCTAGGGCCAAAATGTGGGCTGGCCTTGTGGCTCTTCTATTTCTCCAATTTTGTCTGTGAACTTAGGTTGTTAACCATCCAGAAGAAAAGCTGATTAGTATCATGCAGCATATGCCATTCATTTTGCCTTATCTGACTCAATTGTTTTTAGTTGTTGTTGTATGTTTCCTTTTGTATTTCTGCTTTTTGATTCTTATACTAGGGAGACTATATGATATTTACACATATGTGTCTGGTTTATTTCACTTATGAGTATATGTGCAAGTGACATCCACTTCAGTATAAATGCTTCAAGTTTAACATTCTTAATAGCTGAGTAATACTCCATTATATAGAAATACCACATCTTTTTCAACCATTCCTCATGTGATGGACATCTTGGTTGTTTCCAAGATTTTACTATCACGCATTGTGCTAAGGGTGCTAGGATTAAGGTGGGTGATTATTCACTCAATCCACTGACTGCTTTGGCACTGCCCTAATCATGGTGGCCTGGATAATATTTAGGGTATATTCTGATTTTTTTCTTGGTACTGGGGATTGAACTTAAGACCTTGCCCTTGCCAGGCAGGTGTGCCACTGAACTATGTCACTAGTCCTAATATAGGGGACAGAAAGAGGCTTGTCTTGTCCCTTGCTTGCTTTTCTATCTTCTGCCTACCATAAGCTGTTTCTCCTCTGCAATGCCCATCTCCCATGACTGCAAGCAAAACAGAACAAAACAGAACAAAACAACAACAACAACAACAAAAGCTCCTTCCTTAAGTTTGGACTGTTGAGTATTTTGTGTCAGGAATGAAAGAAGTAGCTAGGATAGACCGAAGTCATTGTAAGCACTAGATAGACGATGCAGCTACTCTTTCTGGAGGTCTTGCTTAGACTCTTGCTCTGTCTGCCATTCTCTGGTCTGTCTCCAGGCCATGTCACCTCTGCAAGCCTCAGCTTTTCTATCAGTAGAATGGCAGCAAGAATAGTCTACAAGTTTACAGTTTAAAATAAATGGCACAGGTAACAGGAAGCAAACTTAGGGAAGACATTCGGTCAATGGCGGAAATGGCTGTCGATATTATTTTTTTTTTAAAAAAAGATGATTAAATGAATGTTCTTTATCACTGAGAGAAACTCAAAATAGCCATATTGATCAAAGAGAGCAATAAGCACGGAAGGAAATATTATGCAGCCAGTTTGCATCATTTGGAAGTGCATTTATTAGGCCAATTATAGAGCACCATTGGACAAGAGAGAAGAGCACAATGAAAATTTGTAAAATTGGTGAAATTTCTGTTATTAACACACATACACACACACACACACACACACACGAGTACAAGCAGAGCCCTATAGGAACAACAGAAAAGAATTAGAGCAAAATGAAAATTTGAGGCTGTGGAGGACCATGGCTAATACTTGCTTTCTTCTTTATGCTTCCATTCTACTTTCAAAAGGTCTTCTAAGGTGCACGAAGCCATCAAGGAAAAATCATGTGGGTTTTCTTTTGGGCACATAGCATTCCGAACATGAAGAACTCTGTGCTTATGAACTGTGCAAGCTTGCCTGGGTGCTTTGAGCCTCGTTTTCCTTATAAGGGGCAGGGGGAGAGGTAACTAACTGCATCCTGGAGGGGCCCTGGAAGTTGACTAAGGTAGGATAGAGCATAATACGTGTGATTTCCCTGAGGTCACAAGATCCCCAGGGAAAGCTGGGCTAGAGAATTTCAAACTGCTCATTGAGTAGTGGAAATATGGAGGCAGAGGCCTCATCCTTGGAACAGCAAGGCTGGGATATCATTTCCCAGATGCAGGGTGTCATGGAGAAACCATGAAATGCGCTCTGAGGGACTCTGGTGGCTGTCCACACTAGCTTCTTACTTTAGAGTCCACGGACAAGCCCAGGTAGAACTCAGAACGAGCCAGCCCTGCGTGAGCCAAGAGAATCAGTGCTGGACTGAGCCTTGAACTTCAGCACCTGTAACATGAAGCCTGAAGAGTGCCTATCTGTGGGAGGGCAGCTCTGTTTCTGGCAAGTTAATAATGATGATTAAAAATATTTTATAAAACACATATGCTCCTCTTTTGAGGAAATAGTCCCTGCGAGGAGCACAGATGGTCTCTTTAATTCATGTACTTTTAAAAGATCTACTTAGTACAGTCTCACTACACAGAGCAGACTCGTAGGGATCCCCCTGTTTTCGGCCTCCCAAGCGCTGGGATTACAAGTATGCACTGCCACCCCCAGTCTCAACTGTCTTCTCAGGGTGTACTGGGGGTGGGGCCAGCACAACACACTAGAGAGCAAACCCTTAGTCCCTGCACCTTCCTAAGCAGGCACTTTAGGCCTCTGAGTTACCTGGGCAGCCCTTAATTCATGTACTTTCTACACTTCCTTTTACAGTGGAGGAGAGCAGACTTTAGAGAATGCAGGACATTCACATCACAGGGCAGTGGCTCTCACTCAGCTGCTTCAGAGGACCAAGTCCAGCACCTGTGTGTCAACTATGAATGTTCAAGTGTCCCATTGAGTCCCTCCTGTTGCGCACCCCACCATCCAGAGACATGCACACATCCTTGTGGAT
This sequence comes from Ctenomys sociabilis, assembly GCA_004027165.1. Lineage (NCBI taxonomy): Eukaryota > Metazoa > Chordata > Mammalia > Rodentia > Ctenomyidae > Ctenomys > Ctenomys sociabilis. Next base: position 18,273 of record PVKA01017010.1, on the reverse strand, counting down.
TTCAGTGCTGAATGATCTTTGACAGAGCCGGGGAAGGGTGAGAAAGAGCATAGAGCAGCAGGCTTCATAGACTGACTGACAGCACAGGACCAAATTCCATGACCCTCCTTATTCCTGTCTGATGCAGGAGGTGGTTTTGAAATATCCCCATCCCCTTAGGCCCCTTTATTATTATAATTGCTCCTAAATATTTTGATTATGGTGTATGAAAGATGTAATTTTAAATCAGCTTTCAGCTTTATAAGACACTAATGCACATACACAAGACTATCCTCTTGAGCAGACCATCCTTAATAAAAACAATACATCAGATGCTGGCTCCAGTGAAAGGGATATTGAGTCCCTAGAGCCTTTCTTTAGACAGTGCCCTGCAGCAAAATGTCAGTAACCTGGCTCAAGGGTCCGTGGGGGGCTTCAGTGGGCAGGAAGGAGGGGAAGGGAGGAAATGGGAGGAGTGGAGGGGAGGGAGGTGCTAATTTCTCTGTCGTTGATAAATACATGGGGCGTGTCTCTTTAGAATGTTTAAAAAACTATGAGGATCGCAGGAAAAAAGGCTTGGGTCTGTTTTTTTGGTTTGTAGAGAACGTAGTTAGGCTGCCTCTGGTTCCTTAGTAATCCTCGCTTGCTTCTATCTCGCTTCACTACAGGGTCCACAGCTCAGAGGGCCCTCAGGTTGCTCCTGTTTCCCTGACGTGATTATTACTAGCACCTTGTCACCCTGACAGGTGACACTGTTTGTCTGATAAATCATATATTGACCCCCAAGTGAAACTTACATAGTTAGGAGAGCTAAAAGGCAAAGCTTAGAAGAGCATCTATAAACCTTAACGCCTTAGTAAAGATGAGAGTGACCGAGGGCATGCCGTGGTACCATGCTTCTCAAGAAGGATTGGCTTGGCAGGGGTTTTCAGAACCTCTGGGAAGCACTTAATGTCATACACAGGGCATCCTCACAAGGACATCACGGGCACATCGAGAGCATCATGGAAATGTGAGGCGATGGCCATGGCTGTCTTTGCTGAGATTGTGGGTATGATGGTGCTTGATTTTAAAAACCAAGTAAGGAAGATTTTGTATGGCAAAAACGAACTTTGAAAACTCGGAAGACGAAATGACAAACACCACACAGAATGCAGTCAATAGTTCTCCCTGGTGAGGAACAGACAGGCCCAGCGCAAGGAGAGGACTGGAGCTTTCTCAGCAAGGATTCTGTCCCTGGAATGAGGTGTGATTGGTCCTGCCTTGGGGTCAGAACCCCACCAGGTCCCTGGGGTCTGAAGCTCTGAGGAGACAGAGACGGCTGCAAGTGCATTTAGAGTCTGTTCTTTGCTGAATGTAGCTTCTGTTCATCCAACCAGAAGCTTCTAGATCCCTACAAGTTAGTCTGGAGAATATCACATATGACATATGTAACTTTGTTCTTTATTACAAAAAAAAAAAAAAGCAAGCACAAGCAAACAAGTGAACAAAACTCCAGGAAAGTCAAATCAGGACATGATGGGGATTTCCTTGTGAACAGAATACTCTCCTAAGATGCAGTGAATTCACTAAAACACTTACTCCTTGGGCACCATGATCCCAGAAACTAAAGAACCTGAGGCAGGAGATCATAAGTTTGAGGCCAGGCTGTGCTAATTAGAAAACCTTTTTAGGAATGCTAAACAAAAGCATCACTGGACCAGTGTAGGCATGGGATTCAGCCCTGCGAAGGTAGGACTTGAGCCGGGGCCTGTCTGCCTCAGAACTATTTCCTGGGCACGCCCTGACTGAGCTGATGCTGGGCCAGCTGAGGTCCCCTGCCTGCCTGAGTGCTCGACCTTCCAAAGCCGTGGTCCCCTGGGGTTGCCCTCAACGTGGGTGAGACACCGGGATTTCTCCTCCTCATTCACTTAGCCAGACTTCCAGCCTCTCAGGAGCACTACCTCCTCTGCCCAGGTGGTGACTTCTTTGTCTGCACCCTACCGCCTCCGTTCTACTTCCTTCTGCTCCTCATTCCAGAGGAGTGAACATTTCCCTTCTCAGTGCGTACATGCAGCAAAGCTTTATTAAGCAACCACCACGTCCAAGGCAGAATTCCAGGTGAAAGCCTGGACTGGAGCAGATTGGAAGCAGAGCTCAGCTACCGTACAGAGCCTCCAGCAAACCACAGAGTGACATACAAGAAGGTATTTTCCTTAACCGAGACTCAATTTCTCCCTATGTGAAGCAGAGAAGTAGGACCAGAAAAATTCTAAGTTCCCCTCTGGCATGAATAAGCTATGATTTACCCTACTTGGACCACCACCTCCCCCACCCCTAAACTCTTCATAAGATGTTTAAGATTATATCTTGGGTGGCCAAATAGCTCAGTGGATTCAAGATCCTGGGGTGCGCTGAGACTTCAATTGAGACTGGGCGTGGTGGCACATGCCTGTAATCCCAGCTCTTGGGAGGCTGTAAACAGGTTGATCACTGTGAGTCTGATGTAGTAGTGAGACCCTGAACACACACACACACACACACACACACACACACACACACATATATATATATATATATATAGCTGACAGTGGCCCTACATGTTTATGAATTTGCATCTTGTGACAGTTTCTTTTAGGGGAACACATGATTCTTTACAGAAGAGTGCAGGAGCCAGAGCCACATCTTAGACAGCTGCCATGTTTTCAGGCCACTCAGATGACCCTGGGAGAAATTTATGCTCCTGTTTTCGGTGTATTCCAAGATTACTAAGCAATTGATGCTGTGAGCACAGCTTTTCCTTGCCATCGGGTTTCCCTGTAAAATGAATGTGCTGTCTGATTGCACTAAGCCCGAGCAGGCAGCAGAAGTGTTTAAAAAATAAACATGCCCAATTGCAACTGCATGGGACTTCATTCTAGCACAATTTGTAAAATTGTAATTTTTAGGGCATTTGCAGTGTGCTTTCATTAGACTGAAATCATCTTTTTTATTGGCTTTAGTTTTTAACAGATCCTAACTCACACAGAACAAGCTAGTACAAAAATGTACCTGCATCAGAGAAATGTCCATCTGCCAATGTAGGTTCATAGGCTGGTATAAAGAATTCGGAGTGTTAGATAAATTGTTTCCATTAAGCTGGGAATCCTCCTTGGGGTGGGAACTTTTAATTGATGTGCTGCTGTAAACTGATTCAAATAATAATGAGGCCGTTTTCCTTTGGCCTGATAGTAATCTAGTGAAGAACAGACAAGATTCTGGAAGAAAATATTATCTAATGATTTCTACAATGGTACTGAGAGCCAAACGATGCCCTTGTGCGACAACGTGGGATTGAGAAGGCTGTTATCCTGTCTGGCAGCTTCATTCCGATGTCACGCAGGAAACGTGTTATTTGCCTGACACGTGCATGGATGGCTGGCACCCAGAACTGGAGTCTGTGGAGAAGCTGAGAGAGAAACTGAGAGCTGATAAAAACTGAAATCAGAAAGTAGCAAGCGCAGCCTCATTGAAACTTGCACACACAAGAAGTCAGAAGGAAGTTTGATGAAAACTTCAGTTTACTGCCATGGCAGACAGTAGACCCCTATGTCTCCATCTCTTCTCTTCATGTGGATGCTCTCAAGAGGCCGTGGAGGGTTAATTTCGGTAAATCACTTCACCTAGCATGAGGTAATCTCACCTGTACAGCATCACTTTCAAAGCCTCATGCCAGGTGCCTCTTTCTTATGATTCTGGTGGGGCCAACTGCATCCCCAGAAACTCCAAAGGGGTACGACAACCTGACATGTAAATACAATGCTCCCTGCCTCTCTCTGCTTCCCAGATCCATCCATTTAAATCTAGCATGTTTTGGTTTAAGATATGCCAGACCTTCAGAGACTCTCGGGGGGGGGAAAGAGACCCTCCCAGAGGTGTTTGCAAATGCCCACTTTGGGCCGGCACCCGTGTGTACCCTGCCTGTCAGCAGGGACTAATCAGACCATTGCAGAGTGTGACAGGGACACAGCCAAGGGCCCTGTGGAGGGACAGAGGGACTCAGGCAGCTCTGCCAACACCCTTCCCCTTTACCATCGCCCCTGTCAGCTAAATCTTCAGAAGAGGAAGCGGTGGCCAGGCCTTCCTCGAAGTGCAGCCTGCCAGGCTCTCCCTTGCCTCTCAATGCCGTTCTGCGGTTCCAGCTCAGCTGGAGACACAACTGCAGCTGGTCATTGAAAAATGTAAGTAAGTCCCATGTTGAGGATTAAAAGCCAACACCCTCTTCTGAGTCAGCAGAAAGTGGGAAATACAGACGTGCAAAATATCATCTTTATCACAGTGGCAAAATGTGCTCCTTAGAAAAATGCAGCTGAACTACATAGGAGGAAACAAAGCAAAAAAGGGAAAATGCCCCTTTACCCCGAGACCTCTACATTGCTATTAGACTTTAAAAATCTGTGCCTCTCTCTCTCATATAAATATGGTCTCACTGCATAAATCAGACTCAAAGTGGTCTGGCTGCTTACAGCCTCCCAAGTGCTGGGATTTCAGGTGTGTGCCACCCCACCCAGCCTCAATCAAGCTTTAATTTGCTGAGCTATTTGGCCGGCCTGCTATTTGGCTGGCCTGCACCTCTAGATTTCACTGTACCTGTCTAACCATGTACACAATAAGGTTGATATAGCCTTTTAAGTCCTAGGACTATGTTCATTTCAAGTTAAGTATGATAAATTATTATTTATTAAGCCTTGCCTGGGTGCGTGGTCCTTCCTTCAGGACTTTGTCATTGAGACTTCATGGGTGTCATTACTGCTGGGGCATCTTGTTCCTAGCTATTGTCACAAATAAAGTTTTATTGGAATACAGCTGCCCTGTTTGTTTCCTTGTGGTCCATGGCTGCCCTTCTGCAGCCACAGCAAGGCCCAGGAAGCCTTCTGCATCTTGCTGTCTGCCTCGTTCGATTCAGCCAACTGGGAAGACTTGGAGTACTCAAAAATTCACTGGTACTAAATGCAGGAAGGCATTTTTTTCCGATTGTTAGTTCCTAAATGACACAGTGTAACTATTTCCATAGCCTTTGTATTACATTGAATTTTGTAAATAATATAGAGATGATTTAATATTTACAGCAGGATGTATGAGCTCTGTGCAAATACTATGCTATTTTATGTGAGGAAATTGAGGCCTGAGATGTAGGTATCCAAAGCTGGTTCCGGAATAGAGACCCCAGGAAACAGAGAGATTGCTAGAATCCTAACACTGACAACAAACCTGTAAATTATGGACTGTATGTCCCTTTGTAGAAAAAGTTTTCTGACCTATGGGATAGTTTATTTTATTCTTATTTTTATGTATTTGGTACAGGGTCTCATTATACAGCTCAGACTCCTAGTGATCCTCCTGTTTTCAGCCTCCCAGTGCTGGGATTACAGACATGTGCCACCAATCTGGGCCTAGGTGGTTGGCTCAGCATATCCAGGGGCAGAGCCAGCATGGACTATGGTACTGGAGAACAAACCCCAGTCCCTGTGCTTGCCTAAGCAGAAGCATAGACCACTGAGCTATCTTGCTGGCTCTTATAGTGAATCATTTTAAATAAAGAGAAAATATAAGACAGGTATTATCCAGCTATTAGCACAAGTTAAATCATGTATGGTCTTTAATTTTGTCACATCAATTGCATTATCATCTACATTTTCAAAAATGTACATATTATGTTTGTGCTTTAGTTATATGTCAAATTTAAAGAGAATTCCATATTCATAGGAATAAAACTGATGAACTATTTGCCAACTAATTTCCCTTAAATTAAGATACCTTAAAATTGGGATTTCTACTCTTTCCATGGAATACTGTAAATGGACTTTTTATTTATTTTTAAATAGATTTTTTAAAAGGAATTCGCCAATACCTGAAGGACAATATTTGGGCAATGATATTTATCCTATCATTTTCATATGATATATTCTTGGAAATTTGAGGACCATGGAACGCATATGTGCTAAGTTTTCAAAATTGCTGTTGTGTTTGCCTGGGTAGCTGGACTATAATTTCCAGTACCTTTGGGGCAAGAATGGCTGTACCTCGGAGTCCTGACTACAGGGGTGTGGGTGAGCCTAGCACCCAACTCCCAGACCCAGTCCATACAGCTCTCCTCCAACAGGTACAAAGGAAGGTCTCCCTCTTGGGGTTCTTGGGGCCCACAGGAACTACAAGGCAGAGCTGGTGGGGCCCCAAGATGGGAGGAGCCTTCACTGTTGGCCCAGCACTTGGAGAAGTGCCACCAGGAGCATTACCTGCTGCAGGCATAGGCAATCAATTTTTCCTTAAGACTTGCAAGGTGGAGGTTTCTCCTTTCTCTTCTCTCAAGAGTTCACTGGACTCATGGAGCCATTGAGGGATGATTTGGAATGGAGGAATGATATAGAAGTTCTTTTTCCAGGCAATGCCATTCAGTAGCTTTTGCTGAAAGTCAAAGCACTAGAAACACTTTAGGATCTTCGTGATTAGCCAGGACTTGGTCACAACCCACGAGCATTCATCAGCCTCTACGCTGAGTTCTCCACTTAGCAGCTATTGCGCCCTTAGGGACCACTTCATCCCTCCCTGCCAGCATCATGTTCACTCTGCTTCCTGGTGACATCTTCCCTCTCTGTCACACAGTATTGGGTTCCAGGTAACCTAAGATGGCATCCGGCAACAATTTTTTAAAGTTATCTAGGATACTTTCTCACCTACTGACTCCTATATGTCTTGATAGAAGATAAAGGGCCATTCTGCCATCAGCAAGGAAGCAATGTAGATAAATTCCATGCCATTTATAATTCATTCCAGCTTCATTAAGTATTCATACAGTACTTATTGGAACATCACCTAAGCGTTCTGTGTAATAAAAAACAGAATAGCTAGAAAAGACCCTGTGAGAGGCTGGTTTTATTAGGAGACTAGGGAAGAGGAGAGTACCTGATTTGTTATGTCCCTTGTCCCAACCTTTTGCTTTCAGGAAAGGTTCCTAGATAGGACACTTGCAAATGAATTTGGTAGCTGTTATAGTGGTGAGCTGGTGAGCAGCCTGGGCAGTCCAGTTACTGCCATTCCCTGGTATTCATTCACTAAGGGCTCAAGAGGGGTTCTCTAGGTAGTAGACAATGGAGCACTTCAAACACTACACTATGGTGTGCCATGAACTGTTAGGTGCTCTGGGTAAAAACAAAGAAAGAAAGAAAGAAGGAAAGAAAAAAAGAAGGAAGGAAGGAAGGAAGAAAGAAAGAAAGAAAAAAGAAAGAAAGAAAGAAAGAAAGAAAGAAAGAAAGAAAGAAAGAAAGAAAGAAGGCTCTTGCCTAGGATGATCACCAAATTCTGCAGACTTGCACACAAATAATCCCAGACTAGTAGGTGTATAACCTATAGACCAGCACCCATATGACCCAGAAGAGTAGAATACTCATGTCAAGGAGATTAGCCTGTGCATAATCCTGTAAACTTGTACATTCATAATCTGATAGACTACTGTGCACAACATCTGGTGGACCAGTATGCATGTATCCAGTAGCTAGTAGGGTCATAGTCAGTTGAGCTGTATACATATGATCTAAGAGGTTCATAAATACACAGACAGAAGCGAGGAGACACATTCAGCTCCTCCAACCCTCCAGCCAAGAGACCTGAGGAAGACATTTTCACATATATCAGAAAAAATTCTCGTTTTTTTTCATCTTCATGGGCCAGGTTTTAGTCCTACCCATCCTGAACAAGATGTGTCAGATATATTTACATTAAACTGATTTCTGATCACATGATGAAGGTAGCTTGTGTTATGTCTGTGAGTTCCAAGTATTTAGTAATAAAAACAAATTAATATGGGCCTCCCTTTGGTGGGCAAGAAAAGCCTACAGGGAAAAGAGGGAGTTAAACATTCCACATGTCCCAGTCACCAACAATTTACTCACCTACCATCCGGGCACAAGGCACAGCTGTGTCCACACCTCACAGAGCCTGCCTGCTCAGCTGGGGCCCTGGAACTCACCCTGTGTGGACAATTTCCCAGCAGGATTTATGGAGAACAATTTCATTATTCAACTCCATTCCATTCACTCCCATAATGGTCCCTATTTAAAGCCTCTATGGAAAATGCCATTTATCTCCAGGGACAAATTGTCAGAGCAGTGTTTTATTGATAGAAATATTCCCATTCTGTTTTGACAGCCACCCAGCAATAGATAAACACATCTCCTTCTCAATAGATCTGACAAATTAGGGCCCTCAGGGCAGACATACTCCAGCAAAATCCCTGTGCATTCCAGAAGTGTGTGTTGGAGGACCTCGCAGCACTGCTGAACAAATCTTGACTGTTGGAGGTTCTCCACCTCAAACTGGGCTCCAGGCAGAGTAGAATCAGCAGCTACTGGGTCAATTCAAGTAAAGAAAGCTACTCTTTACTACCTTGAGCTAAGTAACAGATGACAGAAGTCTCCTGTGCTGAACAAGTGTCTTTGGCAACATGACCTTCTGAATGTACCTTCACACCCTGGCAGCCAGCTCTCTAGAAACACTGCTCTGCAAGGCAAAAACCCCAGCTCAACTTCTCAGTCAGATGGGATTTCCTAGAGGGTGCTCTTCTTTGGGGGTCATTTGTGATACAAACTGAACTTTGAACATGTAATGTCTTTATTTACATGGCAGATACAAGTTGTTCCTTTGCCAAATGGAAGAATAAATCTATACTGCTGATGTCACACACACACACACACACACACACACAAACACACACATGCACACACACACCCCTCAGAGCCTCTGTATTTGCTTTAGTGACTCTGTGAGGCCTTGTTAGAAATTTCAGTAAGGTGCAACCTTGCAGTGATTTGTCAAGGACTGGTAGATATAGTGGTCGTTGCTGTTGGAGAGAAAGCCTAGTTTGATTCATGAGTACACATTGCTGATTAAGATGAGGTTGAAAGGGGCTATCTTCGCCTTGGGAAGATTTCTCCCTGCAAGCAATTGCCAAATGAACTTTGCAGGGTTGTCTATGTAACAGGTGTCCCCTGTAATTTGCACTATGGACTGACACAGCTGGGCTTTGTGTCAAGTGGCAAAGGACAGCTCTGGAAGCCAAGGATCTCTTAGACTTCAGAATTGAGTAGCACTTGGATTTTTTTTTTTTTTAGCATGATCCCATTCGGACAATGATAGTACATGGAATGAAACGACTAATAATAATACTAAAAATGTCAAGTGCAATACTGAAAAATGTCAGTATTTTTTCATTCAACCATGTCAGCAGCAAATCTAATCTGAAATGTGCTGACAATAGTGAAGCTATGAAAACCAATACACCTGATGAGCCAGCCACCCAATAAATTATATATGTGTGCATATACATTTGTATGTACTCCCCGAGGAGAGAAGACACAGGTGATGGAGCGCCGGGGTGGTGTGGCACACTATAGAATGAGTTAGTTTGTATGAACATTCTGTCTCCCTCAAATGAGGACTAAGGTTAATATGTAGTGACTGGACCTGGGGTGATCAGAGTCCCCCAAGAAGGTCACAGTGTCTTCTATCAGGGCCTGAAATGCCACCACTATTGGAAATCAGAGCCAACATTAGCCATGGGTGCCTCATCTACATAAAGCAGAGCACAGTGCCAAAGAGGTTGTGGTATTATTGCCTTGTCCCCAAATATTCACTGCCATGTATTTATTTATCTGTTTATTTAACTTTATTTTTGGCTGGCTCAGCTTACCCTGAAGGCAGGGCTAGCATGGCACACATGCCAGGGATGGAACTGGGGTCCCCATGCCTGCCCAGGCTTGCCTAAGCAAGTGCTTTAGACTGCTGAGCTATCTCGCCAGCCCCAGGCCATGTATTTTTAGAGTTGTAAAGAAACTCACATGCATTCTTATCTACCCTCTGACTATGCATTAGAAAGGTTTGTTACTTGTTTTTCAGTGTGGCTACTCAAAAGGAAGAAATGAAAGTCCTCAAGCTCAAGCAGTGATGCATGCCACTAAGACTTTGGCATGCATCACTGCACCAGAGAGAGAGAGAGAGAGAGAGAGAGAGAGAGAGACAGACAGACAGACAGACAGACAGACAGACAGACAGAAAGAGAGAGAGAGAGTAGTACGTGACTGTTCAGCCACATAGCTGGAAGAGCTCATGATTCACATCTCACTTCTTTCCTGAAACTCCTTCATTAGCCACAAGATTATGTAGCCTGAGACACATGAGCTTTGTTAGCTCGTTTTCTGCGTGTGTGTGTCTGAGCATCTTTGGGAAGAGAGAATTCGAGTGCATTCTGATTCTAGAGTCACGTATAGCTCCCAGTTACCAGCAGATGACTCTACCATGGAAGACATTCTACTCTCAGAGGTGTCCCAGAGCTGTCTGTTTTGGCTCCGTGAGCAAACATGTTTATATACGGTTAGATATAGAAAAATACGCACAGATTAGGATGATATGAAGCACATGTGTGCAGAGCAGTTGCCAGTTAACTTAACTACATTAACCCAAATATCAGTTATGCATTTCAACAAAGTGAATTCTGTTCTCTCTTTCGTGCATATCTGAATTTTCCAAAACTGAATGATAAGTACAGATTGCCTTTTTAAATAAAGAAGAATAGGAGTGTTGGTAAATATGATAGCTGTGTATTTTTTATTGTTATTATGCTATTTTTACTGTGTTGGTTAAAAAACACAGCATGAAAGATAATGTGTGACCTTTTGCACTAGTCAAAAGTCGGTAGCACTTGAGCCCTATCCTTTTTCAGGCATTGTCCTGGGCTGGGGTCATCGGGAAATGCTTTTCCTGAGGAAAGTTTTGCAGTTCAGAGATTTTTTGCAGAGAAAATAAAAAAGCTGCAGGAAAAAGTACAAGAAAAGAAGTACCTACAAAATAAACATATGCGTTACATCTTCTTTCTTTTCTGGCTTCACTGGAAGGATATAAATTGTGGAGTATTTAAGCTACAGCTAACATTTATTGAACTAAGTACTTCCTGTGCACAATTTCATTTCTCTCCACTGCCCAATAACTGGGGACCATTCGTTCTTCAAATGTTTGGCCTGGGACACCGTTGTGAGGTGGAGCTGGGGCAACGCCATTGCTGTTTGTAGGAAAGTTGTTCTCTAAAGCACAATATGTAAATGATTAGAAGAAAGCAACAAAAATGCAAGACATCCCAGCCAACTCATTTCAGCTTACATTTTTCCAAATCTTTTTCCACATCAACTGTGTGCCATTGTTCTGAGGCCTGGGGCCACTTCAGAGCCCAGAACATTGAGCCCAGTACCAACACCCTTAGGGTGCCTGAATTCCCTGGGACAGTTGTGCTGTGGATCCAATTCTATTTCTGCTTTGTCACTTTTGTGTAGTTATCTCAGCCTGCATCAACATGGCACTATTTCCCCATCCTAAGTTTCATAACGTATCTGAAGACCTACAAGGAAAACAACTCCTCATTTCATCAGTTAAATGCATATTCTCACTCTTGTCACCAGTGCTTTCAAGAATGGCCTCATTCATGTATCTTTGGATTTTTGGGTGAATTATTCCTTGCAAAATCAAGGAAGCATGTGCATTTAAAATTTTTATAACTCTTGCCACATTAACCTCCCCAAAGACTTTTTAATTCATCTTAATATAGATTTTAACCTTTGCAGTATTGCTCACAAACAGATCTTTTTTATTTAAAATTTTAAAAAATCTTTTATTTTTTTATTTGTCTGACAAAGGATTCTGCTACACAGCTTGGACTCAAAGTGATCCTTCTGTCTCAGCCTTCCTAGCCCTGGGATTATAGGTATGTGCCACCATGCCCAGTTTTGGTGGCTGGCACAGCAAGCCTGGCTTCCGGGGCTGGCATAGCATGTGATACCAAAAATCAAAGCCAGGTCCTTGCGCTTGCCAGGTAGGTGCTTAGACTGCTGAGCTGTCTTTCCAGCCCACAAACAGATCTTTTAATAATGGCTTTTAATACTTGATTATTAGAAATACTGCAAACGTTTTATCATTTCTATTTTAATCTTACTATGATTTTTACTATGCAAAAGTTCTATAGTGTTAGGTCATCAAGTGTGTGAATATCTTCATTTGTTGTTCTAACATTAGGCATTAGGCACAGCAAGACCTTTGCCCCATACCTTGGTTTATTAACATAGTTCTTGCCACAATTCTGGTAATAGAATCCATTCCATGATTCTGGCTGCAGAGTTAAGTTCATGAACAGAGATACCACTATATTTCATGTTCTTTTCTTCTATCAATTTGTGTAGGAACCTAACAACCAGTGAATGTCTAATTGCTCCATCATGTATTAAATCGGCTATTCATATTTTTCTAATTTGAAGTATTGCCCTTCACAATACACCACGCTTGCATGTGTAACCTCCCTCAGACAGTAGTCTGTACCTGTCCCATTACTGTATGTGTCCATGTCTTCAATATTCTCATATCTTTAATGGATATAGTCTTCTGTCTGATAAAGTCAGTAGGATCTTCTCTCCTCATGTTGTAAATCCCTCTCCCTATTAAATATTTGGATTGGTTCTTCTGCTTATTAATTCTTTCAGATGATCTTTGAATTCAACCTGTAATTTTAAATGGTCAATTTAGATCTTGAGTGAAATTCCTCAACATGTACAGTTATTTTGGCAAGTGCTGTCTTTTCTACGATACAAGACCTTGGGATATTTCCCCAAAACTTCAAAACTTTAAAAACTTGCAATAATTTTTCTTCCAGATTCCTTGTTAACTTTACCCCTTTGAAGTCCTTTATCCCTATTTCAAATTTTTCATTTTGTCACTTTCTCCTCTGTCCCCATAATTCCAACTTTTAATGTTGATATTTAGATAATTAATTGTTTTAAAAATACAGAAAACACTTTTCTCCTTCCTTCCTTCTTTCCTTCCTTCCTTCCTTCCTTCCTTCCTTCCTTCCTTCCTTCCTTCCTTCCTTCCTTCCTTCCTTTCTTCCCTCGCTCTCTCTCTTTCTTCAACTTTCCCAATGTGCTATAATACATGGTTTTCTTAGACACATACGATAAACACTCTTATAGGATGGTGGAAAGAGTTTGGCATCAAGTACCCCAAAACTCTGCATTGGACCTGTATTTCTCCACTTCAGCAACATGTAGTTCTTTATCTATACAGTAGGCATAGTACTAGTGACTGTAGTAGCCATTATGAGAAGTAGAGTTTCCATTTGTCATGTTTGTTTTAAATGTCTACCCTCATTCTTTGCATGTTCATGGCTATCGGATGCCATGATCAGTCACCTGGATGATATTATTTTAGAGGGGTACAGCTGGGGCAGACTACCTGCTATAACAAACAAGCTTCATTTGTAGCTTAATGCAGTAATAACTGTTTCTTATGTGTATAACAGTGGGGTTGGGACTTTCTGGTCAGTCGCCTCTGGGAGAGATTAAAAGGCCTAGGATTCTCCCACCTTGAGGCTCCCCTGTCCTCCAGGCTCTAAATTCAGCCCAGGGACAGGACAGAAAGATCTCCATAGCACACAGAGGTGGTCTGGGTACCAGGCTGGAAGGTCCTTCATCACCACCCCCTCTCATCTGCTGGTTTGCTGCATCTTATAGAAAACAATTCTGGGAGATGCAGGGTAGTGATAGCTCCAGGAAAAGGAGGACTAGGTTTGCTGAGAATGTCTCAGTAGCTGCCACAGGTACTATTTGGAGTAAGAAGAGAATGTACTTGTTCTGTGTGGTTGCTATTTAAAGAAGAGAGAGCAGATGCTGTGCACGCGGCAAGTCTGAAATAGCCCCAGAGAATGGAGACCATCCTTAGGTAAGAAGTCCCCGCCTTCTTGATAGCTGCGTGTCCTCTTCCCTATGAACTATATGACCACTGCTTGCTTTGTAGGAAAATATGCCCTCCTTGCTTCTTGGGGTTGCTTTCTAGCATAGTCTGAGAAAAGTTAGGAAGGCAGGAGGATGGGAGCCCAGGTTGTTGATCCAGTTTGTGAGACACCACCCACCACTGCCTGCAGGAATGAGACCTCTCGCCAAACCTCGACTCTACTTTCAGCCCAATGGGAGGGCAGCTGGTCCTATCCTTTTTCCAGGGCCAGACCTATCAGCAGCTCCTCCCCACAGAAACTCTCTGGCTCATTTCACTTTTGAGAAAATGATAAGGACAATAACAGCAGCAATGGCCAAATTTAACCTATTCCTTCCTCTATCCAAGCACCACACAAAAATGTCTGTTTTGTGTCATTTCTCCCTAGGTGGACAAAGACAGGCAGTTTGATTGCTCCTATCATCACAGGATAAACTGGTATTGAACCCAGCTAGGTGAGTAACTTTCTCAGGTCCACAAGGAGGTGGCAGATAAGATTGGAGGATCTTTAGCAGCCTGTGCACCTGGCTTTCAGTAGGAACCACAGTCCTCCCATTGCTCTGAATTTAAAGTCAAATCTTGTCATTCCAGTAAACAGATTTCTTCTAGTGTGGCCTGGCCTCTGATTTCTTCTGCAAACTCACCCCTTGTTGGGAGGGTTCATGCAAACACAAACACACACATACACACACACACACACACACAAAGTGCACTTTGCACACTTCAACCAGGTGTGCTAATATTTCACTTCTTCTTGTGATCACACTCGCTTGCCTGTGAACCCATACTTACCAATATTTGTCAAGCTGTTTTCCAGGCAAAGCACTATGTAACTGTTGGTGAAACAAAAGTAAACAGTCAGGATGTCAGGGTGGCTTAAAATCAAAATCTCTGTGTTCTTGGTATGAAAATCCTAATATCAGATACTTATGCAGGGAAAGCACTATTTACCTCCTAGACCCCCTCCCCAAGCAAATGGAAAATGCTGGCTATCATTTGCCTTGCTGGTGTTTCCTTGGGAATCTGAAAGCACCTCCCCTTCTTCTCTTCTAGTAAAACAATTTAAGTGTGTGTTAAAGAACTATAGGACACTGAAGAAAATGTTTGGCTACAATAGAAGAGAAAGAAATGAGGCAGATACGTCATTTGCCTCTGTGAAATACTATTTTAGAGAGAAATACATGGTAGAGAAGACAAACAGAAGCCTGTGTTCTAGGGCATCACCCAGTGTCATGAAGTCAGAGGAAGTATCGGAGTGCAGGCAAGAAGCTGTTTAATCAGAGAGCTCAGAGAAGGCCCACTTTAGTGGATGAATGTTTCACAGGTAGTGATCTGGAATATGCTAAGAATGGCAGCCCTGTTCAACTGGAAGAAGAAACCTTCACAGACAGATGGAAGAAATAATATGAAGGCCTGAGGTGAGGAGGTGCTTGGTGATTTAGTGAACAGAGCTTAAGACCATGTAGCTTGCAAGAAAAGAATAAAGTGGAAGGCACTGTTAGGGGCTTAGAGAAGAAGCTACATCTGGGTTATCCAGGGCCATAAAAGCCACGGCAGGGCCCTGCTCTGATCTACAGACAGTGGGCAGTATTGGGTAGCTTTAAGAGAAGCAAGGATAGAATCTAATTTCTATTTAATAAGCTCACTCTTGACGCTTTTACTCAGTGCAAACTTATCTTGATGCCCTGAAATGCTTCCTTAAAGCCCCATGTCGTTAACACCCTATGACAGCTTGACTTGAAAACTCCACGTCTTATAAAGAGTGTGGCAAACTTGCACTGCAGGTACTGTTCTGTCCACACTGTCCAGTCTTTATATCAAATCTAGTCCCTGGGGTCCTTGACCTTGCAGAAACTAAAAGCAAACATTCTGGACAGTTCTTAGTAGGACATTCTGGTCTCTAAGGCCACATAGAATTTGGCCCTGCTGAAATAGGACAAGTGGCCAAACTGGGGGCAAAGGTTAGCACTGGCAGTATAAATATATGATTTACTCAAAACCTTTAGGCATATTTTTTTAAAAATCTTTTAAAATTTGTTTATGTTTACTTTTCTCAAAGATGGGTATTCCATTGCCATTCAAATATTGTAAGTGCATGAATTCAGCAAAGTAATCCAATATAGTCCAGCAGTCCATAATACTAGTGGGTTATCTGCAGTACTGGAATACCCATCTCTGACAAAAGTAAACAAAAAAGGGAGATATACATGAAGGACCATTTTGTAACTATATATATATATATATATATATATATATATATATATATATATATATATATATATATAATTCTTAGCATAGATATATAGCTACTTTCTCTTAGTTCGATGGGAAGAAAGATTTGAACTAACAGTGTTTAGACAAGATATCATGGCTGCATCTTATACTATGAATAACTACTATGAAGACAACAATATGCAAAGTATTAATTGTTGTAACTGTCCTACTAACCTCTTTTGAAACTTTCTCGTTGCTATTTCTTTCTCAATAAAATTAATATAAAAAAAACAAACAAATAAAAATTATTTTAGGAAGGATTTTTCCAGTCCTGTACTTAACACTTTTACCCTGATGCAGGACATCCCAGTGCAACCTTTGGGATGTAGTGAGGGTTCTAGTTTGGTTGTTTTTGCACTGTGTTGCTCTGTAATGCACCACCCGACCCTGAAATGAGTGCAAGCTGACCGCGCTTCTGTGAGAAGGGTGCGGGGAACAAAACCCTAGAAAGAGCTGAGGTGGGCAGAAAAGGGAAGGATGAGAAGAAGGGCTTTCTGAGCTAAGTTTGGAGCAAGAAGCACAAGGAAGGGACAGAGAGCAGATGATGCAACTTCAGCAGATGACAGCAAGAAAGCAGAAGTCCTTTGCTCTCACTTTGCTTCTGCCTTCTCCTCCAAAGAACAAAATCTTAAAGCTGGCAATGACCAGGCACATGTTAGGTCCAAGTCAGCATGAAGCTCGGAATAGGAAAGCAGGCATTCTTCTACACAGAAGCAATAAGTCCATGATGAAGAGTCTGGCCAGGTGTAGGCCAGAGTGAGGCCTGCCCAGCTGTGGCTGTGCAGACCGAGTGAGGACCTGGAGCAGAGGGCTGCAGCCGCAACTGATGCCCACTCCCACCCATGCTGTGGATCCTTGTGGAGCAACACAGGCTGCTCCTAACACATTTTCAAGACAAACCAGAGAGCGCAGTGGCCATGTCACCACCTCCCGGAGTGCGCTGCGATGGGGACTGAGACTGGGTGTGGTGGTGTGCACCTGTAATCCTAGCACTTGGGAGGCTGAAAACAGGAGGATCGCTACATGTCCGATTTATGTAGCGAGAGCCTGTACACCCTGTCCTAAATACAGAAAAAAAGACAATCCAGAACCCTAAAGCCTTTTGCATTTGAATTGCCTAGAATTTAAAATACCAACAAGGAATTCAGAATTTTCCAAGACATTGTGCAGACCCAAAGAACACCTGCCCCAAAATCAGCTCAGCCTGTGGCAGCCACTTTGGAAAATTTGTTCCAAATTAATTAAGCTCTGCAGGGTGCTTGGTAAAGGACCGAATGCTTCAGTGGACAGCAGGGAATGCACCACAGGAGAGTTACAAGGAGCTGTTATTTAAGATTTTTTAAAGGGTCAGCATGGGTTCTCAAAGGCAGACTAGGCACTGACTTTGAGTTTTAGTAAATCTTAGAACAGGTTCTTACAGATGGTGTGTGCTATGTAAAGAAAAAATTCAGGAGGCTTTTCTACCACTGTGGCTTAGGATCATGGACTTTTCAAAAGGGCTGCTAGTCTGAGATTCAAATTATGTAAATAGGGCTTCAAAGGCATGCATCAAATTCTCAACACGGACAAGTGTGGCCAGAAAGTCATCACTAGAATAGTCATTTTAGGTAAACTGGGCTGGATAATCCCCCAAGTCCCAAAGATGCAATTTAATGAATCAAGAGACTCCAGGGAGAAAGGTTTTAGCAGTCATCCCAGGGTATCCTAATAATTTCATTAACTAGGTGACAAACTGCATGATGATAGAACTGGGCTCAAAACATACTTTGAGACAGGTGCTGTTAGTAATTTTTCAATCAGACTGATATGTGTTTATCTCTCAGCATCACCACCAATACTAGCTACATGACCTTGGTGAAATGACTTAATCTCTGACCTTGAATTTCTTCTGTAGCAAAGACAGAGCTGTCATGAGTTCTATCTCCAGTAGGTATTGTGAAGACTAAATAGTATGCTATAGGTACAGGACCATACATTAACTCCCTTAGGAAGGTGTTCATTATATATTGGAAGCCTTAATGATCATTATTTTTACAAGCTGGCAAAAGTTAAACCTATTTCTGCATCACCTAGGTTTGACCAAATTGAATGGGATATCTATTGAAGAAAGAGGTGAATGAATGAGCCAATGAAATAGTTAACAAAGCTGTTGTGCAGAATGAGAATTCTGAGATTGGAAGGTACAGTGGAAGGAAGGAAGGA